>CATIWF010051123.1:0-23453 GCA_949630135.1 Balakata baccata
TATATATATATATAGTATAAAAGGAGAGTTAAAATGGGAAGGATGGAATATATATTATAAATTATTAAAAGAGGATCATATTCTGGACAATAGATCTTATCTGAATAATTATTTTATAACTTAAAGCTTACCAGGGAAGGGGCAAATTTATTATTATTAAAATGGCAAGGATCATTAGCATAAACTTTTTACTGTGTCATGTGTAAAGAGCATGAGGCTGAGTGTTTTTAATATATATATTCTAATTCAAACTAAAAAAGATAAGAATAAGTCTTACGTCATAATTAAAACTTCGAAATTAGAATATGCGGCTATATTTTTATATACCTGTGAAAAAGTGTTTTATTTCATTGCTCTTCGAAATCTTATTGAGCAGGTTCCAGATATGATAACAAGCAAATAAAATCCTAATTCAACCGCCATTGAGCATGTTATTACTTGGTTTTCAAGTTTCTGTCTAGTGGCACATATAACAGGACAAAGATCAAAATCTAGTGGTACATATAACAGGACAAAGATCAAACTTTGACACCCAAAATATATTAAAAAACAAAAAAAAAACATTTTGCTTTTGGTTGAAAGGTCTGTTTCTCGAATTTAAACTTACAACCATGAAGTTGTAGAGACAAAGTTTTGACCATCACCCGCATATATATAGTGAGGGAAGTGAGTTTCAAGGAGCACCAGGTGGATCTTTATGGCCCATACCAGGGCTATGGCCTTGACTTGTTGGCCTGAAAGCTTCAGTTCCTGTAAACATGTAGCGATTTATGGCATAGGAATTGATAGGAGGCATGGGCCTTTCGATTAGATAAATAGTTGGAGGGTGTATTTGCAATGGCCTCGATGCTTCTGCCAAATCCGAGTGCATGTGTATGAGTAGAAGAGAAAGAGCAAACAAAGTTAACAAGAAGCTCCTATGATCAGCCATCTATGAATTGCAGACAAATAATTAAAGCTCACAGCTTTCACAAACTAGCTAGGCTTGAAAATGGTAGCCTATGGTTTAGTAGGCGATAGTGAGTGGTATTTAAGGTGATTTCATTGTGTCCCTCACTTGAAGTCTTATATTAAGAGAAATTCTCTGTCTAGGCAATCCAATATCAATATAAAATAGGGTTTTTCAACTCGCTTAGAAATACATACTGAATTATTAATCACAATGCACATGGTAGGGTTTCGGAAGATATTATTAAAAAAAAGAGAAGCAAGCAGGCGAATAATGTCTAAAAATGGCAAGTTAAGGAATCGTGATTTATTCCAATTCAAGTACTACCTTTCTCATAGACTCATAGCCATTCATTGAAATTATATAAGGAAAGCGTGGGGATATTGATAAGACAACACCATTAACACTTGAGCTTTAAGATTTCAGTTTTCTTTGAAAGTTGACAGACCAACTCTGCTACGAGAGACATGTATAATTAAGTTTGTTCCTATATAAATTTTTAGGTAGATTGGATCTACCACGTCATTTATAGACTAATCCAATCACACAATGATATACATTTAATTGTTTTATTTTTATTGATGGGCGTGAAAATAAAAATAAAACAATTAATTGCATGTCATTGTGTGACAAAATTGGTCTAATAGATCTGACCTACTTAAGAATTTCTCTTATTTTTAATATACAAATTGCTTCTTTTCCACTAAACTTTGCCAATAATTTATTTTTAAAATTAAATATATGGATGATTAAAGGGTATATATTCTCATATTTTAATTTTTATTAAATTGAATCCATAAAATTATGAATTAATCCATTCATATATATATATATATATAGCATACTGTTTATATAATGGTTTGGGTAAAACCGTCTTCTTTTGAACTAATTTTTGAAAAAAGTTAGATTCAATAGCTATTTATCTACAGAATTTTAAAAATTCCTTTATAAATTTGTTAAAAGTAATTCTCTTATAATTCAATTTAGGGTTTAATTAGTATCATTGATAAGATATAGTATTGATGTAATTAATAAGGGATTTAGTGAACATATATGTACATATCAACATCATATTAGTGCTATATATTCGTATATTGTTACCAATTTAAATAAATATATACAATGGCAGAATCAAATCCCTTAAATTGGGTGAAATAAATGGGAGGTAAATAGTCACAAACCTAAGTATAGAGTATAAAAATAAACTTCAAACATTATTTATGGGAGCAAATCTTAAAAAATAATATAAATTGATATATTATTATATACATTTTAAAAAGTTAAAGGAGACTATAGTATATGTGGCTCTGCCATTAAATATATACCAAAAAGGACACTGAGCAAAATAAACAATTATAATGAGTATAAAAAACTCTATATATGTATAGTTTTTTTTTTAATTTATTTTATGGAGAGATCTCGAATCTGAAATATTTATGCTATTGGGCAGATACGCTGAATTGTTTGGTTTTGTTTTAAAATGAATAATCTAAATGTACACGTGGCCTAGTTTTTGAAAATTAGTCTAGTTGGTATATATTTATATATTTGTATGACATTGAACATAGTCATCAAGTTTAAAACCATATTTGAGTTACGACTAGCTCAAAACTTTTGTGATGTGTTTGTGTTTCCGCTGTATATATATGAATAAAAAATGTCTAACAATTGAATTATATATATAAGTCTACTTGGTTCATATGCTGGGATTTTCCTTCTTTTTTTTTTTTAGGGATCTCGATCTTGAGATTTTTGAGAAGGAGGCTAAGTCTCTATGGAATTGAGGTACACACCTCTAACTAAATGGACTTCTAAACTTTGAAAATTAATTTATTTGGCAACATATATATGCATTATATTTATATATTTCTATTGGTGTTCAATTTTTTCCATTAGAAGGTTCAGACTATGAGCTAAATAATATAGTAGCTGTCGTTTTGTTAGATAATATAGTGGCCGTCGTGTCTTTATATTCACTGTAAAAATATTAAATTTATACTAATATTGGCCGATAGTAATAATAAAATTTGAACTCAAAACTTAATTCTCACAAGTAAAATTATCAATTAAATTACCATTTAATTGACTGTGTTTAAGCTTAAATAGACTTAAATTTTCCATTGTGTTAAACAATAAAATGCACTTTTTTATTTTAATTATAATCTCATTTTCAATCTTAAAAATTCAAATGAAGTGTTTATTTTCTGATAACTGAGCCAACTTTCATACCCTTCAAGCATTTTTCTTGTATGTATCAGTAATTAATCTAATTAATGTAGTGTATCGGATAAAATTTTGAAAGACAAAAAATATTTTTTTAAGAATTTTAAAATAACTATATATTCTACTTATTTTTTCATATTTAACACCACTTTTTTATATTTTTATTGATACCAAAATTTATTTTATCTATACCAAATTTTTTTTTTTTGGATTGGCAGCAAATTCTCCTTTCTCTTGTTCTTGCCAATGGAGATAGCGACTTCCTCAAGTTTGAAGATCGGAGCAACCTGACCTCCAATGTCCTCATCATTGGCAACATGAGTGTTGTCGTCCACACTCAACTAGCTCAAGAAATTAGATCAGCGGCTTCGATCTTCATCGTCATTTTCCATTCCTATACCTAAATGCATGAAATCAATTTCCAAAAAAATTGTGAGTCAGAAATAAGAGTGCAAACCTACCACCACTAGCTTGAATTTGGATAGCCATGGATCTGTTTCCAATAAAAGTTTAGTGTTAGCTTAGGGAAGCTTTTGATTGCAGTAATCGAAAAATACCGATGAACTTTTAGTTATGTAGTAGAGTTTTAATCTTTATTTACTATGACTATGCCTTGAATTGCAGCATCACTCTGAATAGTAATTTTGCTAACAATTTTTAATAATTTAGGATGTTCTTCTTCTTTGTCCTTTTTTTTTTTTAAATCATCAAGTAATTCCGAATGTATACTCAAGGTATTTCCATGCAATTCCCAAATCTATACTGAAATATTTGCAATATATACCCAAAGTATTCTATGGGAATTCCTTTCAGGAAATTTTTAAAGAATTTCCAATATATATCCAAAATATCCCCAAGATATACTTGAGGTATTCCCATAGAATTCTCAAAGGTATACCCAATATATCTCCAATATATATCCAAGGTATTTCTATGCAATTTCCAAAGTTATACTGAAATATCTCTAATATATACCCAAGGTATTCCCTAGAAATTCCTTTCAGGAAATTATTAAGGAATTCTCAATGTATACCAAAATATCTCCAAGATATACCCGATGTATTCCCATAAAATTCCCAAAGGTATACCCAGGATATCTCCAAGGTATACCGAAAATATTTTCAGAGAATTCCTCCCAAGGGATTCCTTGAGAATTCTCAAAGCATACCCAAAATATTTCTAAGATATATCTAAGATATTTCTAGTATTCCTAAGAAATTTCCAAGATATACCAAATGTATCTCCAAGATATATCCAAAGTATTTCCAATGGTATACTAAACTGTTTGTTCGAAATTTTTGTATTGCTTTGAATTTTGATTAAATTCTCTTCTTCTTTAATAATTTAATTGTTCTTGTTCTTTTATTATTTTTTGGTAAAAATTAAACTAATATATCTCCAAAGTATGCCGAAAATATACCGTTTTGCCATATTTTAGGATAATTTTGCAATTTTGATATTGTTGTAATTTTAGAAAGTTGTTTCCGATAAAATTGAAAAAAACTTTGAGTGACAATAAAAATGTAAATTGATACTCATAGAGTGTCATTTTTGTAGAATTCCCTTAGTTAAACATAGAGTTGTGCTAGGAAGCCCGACCCGCCTATCTAATTTTTTATTTGTTTAATTTCGTACTTTCTTAAAAAGTATTCTTTTGGTCAATTAAGTTTTTTTTTTAATTATTTAGTTCTTAATTCATTGTTTATTAAAAAATTTCTTTATTATAGATAATATTTTATTAGAAACTCTATACTCTAAATCCTAAAATCTAAATTTAAAACTCTAAATTTTAAACCATAAATCCTAAACTCCAAATTCCAAACCTTAAATTGTAAATTCTAAATTTTTAACCATAAACCCTAAACCCTAAATTCTAAACTTGAAATCATAAACCCTAAACTCTAAATTCGTAGTTTCTCACTTTTTTATTAAAAATTGTTTTTATTATAAATAATATTTTATGAGAAATATGTAATAAATTAATAGTGATCCACAGAACATTTTTCATACCAGACGGGCAAATGGCGGGCTGCATCCAGGCGGGCTAACGACGACAACATAAAAACTTTCATGATCTGATATATTTTTGTGCGATTTGAGTTCTGCATTGGATTTAGTGAGAATGGGCAACAAAAACAAAATCTGAACATGTGTTGATGCCTTGATGATGACTTCATTACGCTGACCAGGAGAGGAGAATGGTGTAATTCACTTACGGTGTGCAATAATAATAATAATATTTCCCTTTTCTTTTCTTTTCTTTTTTTGTGTGTGTATAATAATAATATTTATAATATCCCACCCGATATTAATCAGACTTCACAAAAGCCATAGTTTAAATTGTTTTTTTTTAATTTTTTTAATAATTATCTATTTATAAAAAAATATATTACTGAATAGAAATAACATAAAAATTTATTTAACCAAACATATTCACCATCAAATTATTAACATTTTAAATTTATTTTCAGGATCTGATATGAGATAACCCTTTTCTTAAAATTTGAAAAAAAAAAGTTTAATTTTTTAATGACTAAATCTGTTCGCAACAAATTAATATTAGATTGTAGGTAAATAATCAACAAACTTGACACTTTTGTTTTTTTGGTTTTAGTCAACAAGCTTAACACACATTAATTTATTTCTTTTGTAAATTTTTAAGTCTATTCACTAATAGAGTTTTTTACACAAATCATTTTATTAGTTTACTTAATTACTGAAATAACTTCGAAATAAAAAATATTCTATTCTTCCTAACTGAACATATATATTTTCTCATAATACTTCTTTACCTTTTTAGATAATAAATAGTATTTACTTATTTAAATTTTAGATTAAGTTCCTAAAATAAAGGAATCAATAAATTTTTTTGAAACCATAACTGAAATTCACTATTAAAATTTGCACCATTATGAAATACATAGTTACATCAACATTAAAACTTCAAATTATATATTTATTTAAATCCCTAAAATTAAGGAATCATTAATTATGTGAATTTATTTAAAATATATAAGTTAGAATAACTATCATACACATTTTTTCTGTCATTTTCTTGCTATATATAGGATATATGAACGAAAATAATTCATAATTAATATTAATAATGAATGATTTTTGTTAACACATATAAAGTTATATGTTTGCTATATACGGATTATAATAGTATTATGTGATATGAAATCCTGCACAAGTTTAATTTATTTTTAATGATGAATCAAATTTTGTAACACTAAATGAATAAGAATGAGATTTAATCATGTATTGATTCAATGTTGAGGAATACAATATTTTTTTTTAAAATATAACATATTTAAATATTGGTAAAATGAGACTAAAAAAATAAAGTAGTGTGTTATTCTTTAAATATATCGGTTATCTAAGATTATATTCATTGTATATTATATGTAGGTTATATTGGTGGAATATGATATGAATTCTTGCACAGCGATTGCATTTCAATTAGTTTCTGCCACACAGACTCAGTTATATGTTTCTAATATATGGGTTATATTAGTATTATATGATACAAATTCCTGCACTAATTTAATGTACTTTTAATGATGAAACCAAATTTTATAACACTATAACTTTAATATTAATTGTATGTGTTATAGGTATGAACAATATAAAAAATATTCATATAACTGAATGTTCAATCCAATAAATCAAAGAAAATATACAAACTCAAAAGCAAATGACGAATTTATGTGGATTTTGTTTAAGGGTCCTAGCAAAGCTTAAAGAATCAAGAAAACAAACGTCATTCCAAATTTTTTCACTTCTCACTTTGGTTCAGATTATCAAACTGACATACTTTGGTGATGTACACATTGTCATCACTCTCGTTTATGTAAAACTGAAAATACATTGTAACTCCTCTTCAACTTGGTTAAATCAATAACAAATATCAAAAAGTATCAAACTTTAAGTTCACAAACTCTCAATCAACTAAAAGCAAAGGAAATGGAAATCATGCATATGTTCGCATATTAAATCTCATTGCAAATATTCAACCGAATCTTCAAAATAAAAAAGAAACCCAATAATTCCTAAAATGAGTATATTATTGTGATAAATGTAAAGAAAGAACATGAAGAGGAAGAAGGAACAAATAAGAATAAAAAGACAGGTCAATTTTTTTTAAGAAAAGGAAAAGTAAAAGTAAGATGATAAAAAAATTAGCAAAATGCTTTAATTATTCTGTTTGTGATAGCAAAAATTTAGGGCTTATTTTAATATAATTGATTTTAAAACAAAAGGTATATGAAAAAAATACAAATATTAATGGGTACTCTAATAAAAAGAATAGAGCAACGACATTTCAGTAATTTGTTTTTAAAAATGATTAATTCTTGTCATTTTTTCTTACCTACTAGTACTCTATAATAAGCCATTTAAAAAAGCAAAGAAGAATTCAGCAAAAAAAAAACAGTGAGAATTTTGACCAAACTTTGTTCATATCATTTCTCTACCATATGATTGGGGTTAATTAAGGAAATTCCAATACAAAGATTAATTTGGTTTCTATTATTTGATAAAAAAAAAAAAACGATTCTTTTTCCTTTTGTTTGTTTTTTTTTTATTTTATAAATTTGAATAGAAAGGGTGAATAAATAATTCACAAAGGTTTTTATTATATATCTTTTTCATTGATGTTTGTCCAGGGAATCATTTCAAATTACAGCTCAATAAGATGCTATTCATAGACTATCCTCTCTTAATTTGCCACAAAAATAAGGCGAATTATTAAATAATGATTACAAAAGCATCAAGAAATAGAATATTAGCTCAAATAAATTATTACTCTTCTTTAGAAAAATGAAATACAAAAAAAAAATAGTTTTTTAAAATAAAATTTTTTTTGGTAAGAAAAAAGTAAAAATGGCGAACATGTACCTAAAATTAAATTAAAAAAAAAACATTTATAGCTGGGTTGCATTAGTAGCAGCTAAGGTTATAAAAATCGGTCCGATCAATGAACCAGAAAAATCAGCAGATCACGGGGTTTAAGGTCGAACCGGGATCGAACCAGTATTTTCATAAAATATAACATGTCTCATATATAATAAAACATAATATATCTCATACATAATAAAAATAGAGAATAAATTGTTGGAAATCTTTTCTAGTGTACAAAAATAATATAACATATCTAATATTCTCTTTTTTATTTTTTTAAATCATATTTCATATATTTGTATAACTAAACATTTAATTAATTATTAAATATAAAAATAATTTATAACTTGAAAATACAATCCGCCAAAATTTTCAAAATGTAAAAAAAAATTAATATAAAAAAGAAGTAAGAAAAAAGTGTAAAAATGAGTGAAAAATCTCACATAGAACAAAAAGTAAGAATGAAGATAACATATCATTTTATAAATAAATGTGAATTAATTGTTTAAAAATATGTTTATTTTAACAAATCTGATTAGTTTATAGTTAATTCATTTAGTTTTGGGGTCAATTTTTTAGTTAAACCGGTTGAATTAGCTAGATTGGACTAAATTTAATAATTAAAGTTTTTTGCAAAAAATTAAAAAAATCTGGAAAAATCGGTCGGTTTCCAGTTTTTTCAGTTGAACAAGCTGAATCACCGGTTTTTCTACAGTATTGTTTCCCCCCAGTTTTGAGGGTCAAAACCGCCCGGCCTAACGGCCGATTCCTGGTATTGCCAGTAGGGCCAAATCGGTTTTTACAACCATAGTAGCAACTCACTAGCTCTCCTTGAATGTCACTTTACTAGAATATTTGGTTCAGCTTTATAGAGTAACCGTTAACTGTTTGATACGTAATAGCTGCTCTATAGGTATTTAATAAAATATTTCAAATAGCAGCTGTTAGTTGTTTTAGCCCCAAACAATAATTGTTTTGAAGTTTTTTTAAAACAGCTACAACTTAATTTTCTTGACATTATTATTTATTTTATATTATCACTAATCCACGTTCATATTCTATCATTTAACCCGCAATTTTCAATTATATAAGAAAAAATATATTAAATCAATTGATTATATTTATAAATTATATAATATAAATTTCTGAATATTTTTATTATAATTATTGTATTTTATTATTAAAATAAATAATTGTATAAAAATAATTATTTTATGTTTTTGTTTATTAATACATTATAAAGAATATATTTTGTATTATATACAGTGGCGGATCTAGAAATTTTATGAAGTGGCAAATTTATAAAGTAAAAAAAATTATAAATAAAAAAATTATCATAATGCGTAAAATTCTAAATTACAATTTATTGATGCAAGGAAAAAAGTTAAAAGAAAAATAACTACAATTGTTCTCAACGAATTTTCATATTTTGAAAATAATTTATAATATCGTCACCACTAATATTCAAAAATAAATTTTTTACTACAAAAGTGACTAAATATTAAATAGAGTTAGTAGAATACTATAGTAAATAAAATTAACCACAATAGAAATATTAGAATTATAAACTAAAGACTACATACTTTATTTTTGAAATCTAATTAAAATACTAATAAATTGAATATTTGGTGATGCAATTTTATATATTTATATTTTTTACTATTACATGTAATAGGGAACCTCTAATTTTTTTTTTTTTTGGGTGTTTGGAGTCATCCCATTCATCTGTATAAATCCGCCTTTAAATGTATAAATAATGTTCTTATTGATAATTTAATATTCTAAAAGCAACAGTTCAACCAGTTTTACCAAATATTAGCATAATTCAACTATCAGCTAACAGCTACTAGCTACATTAAACAGTTAAAACCAAACGAGGCCTACAATTTCACTCAATAAATAAATAAATAACCTTTAGATTTTTAAAGAAGAATTACAACATAAATGAGGAAATTTCATAACCTATCTAAATTTAATTTTTTATTTCAAAATTTCTGTAATATTTATTTTTTCCATTTTTATGAACCAACTTTTCAATTTTACCATTTTTAAACAACTTTTCAATATCAAATCTACTATGAATGTTTGCCGGTTAAAATACCCAGTGACAATTAAAAAACAGAGAAATTAAAGGAACATCTATTAAAAAAATTGTGATTGTGAGCCATTTTGAGAGAATAATTTGGATGAGTCCCATAACTCGGTTTTGGAAGAAAGATTCTGATATGTGTTTCTTGACATAAAAAATATGAATTAATGTATTCATATACTCAAAATGGATAATGTGTGAATAGAAATTGAAACTCAAAATAAGTTTCTTGCTAAATAGATATAAAAAAGAAAAATAAAAGTGAGTTGTTTCACATCACTAAATTATAAAGTTGAACTTGTATTTATATAGTAAAATGCATTTTTATATGAGTAAGAAAGTAGCATAAAAAGTTCTCTTTTGCACGCTCAGGTGTAAGGGGGTTCAAATTTATAGTTCGGGATTGGCTAATGTATGACTTGCGTATACGAATGTCGGGTCAAAATTCCATGGTTCAGATCGAGCCCATTTTTTACATTTTTTATTTCTGGACGTCCTTGTCGTTTGTTTTATAGATTTGTCTTTTTAGCTTTTGTCTTTTGAAATTTTATTTTCTGATGTTTTAAAAATTAAATTTATCATTATTTGAATGTTTCAAAAGCATTATTTGTAGCGTTTAAAGAGATTAATTACAATTAATCTCATATATTCTCCATTTAGTATAAATAGGGGTTCTAGGCTTTTGTTGAAGATAGTTTTTTGAGTTGGGTTTTTACTATTATTAGAAAAATGTTTTTCTTCTATTTTCCTCTTTTTCTTCTAAAAGTACTAGAGAGAGTGACATATAATCAGTTCGCTGTAAGCGAGTATTGTGTGTTCAATATCTACTTGATATCTATTGTATCATGAGAGATAAACGCCAATTTTTCTAAATACCGTTAGTAAGAGGATAATTTATATTAAAAATACTGTGTGGAACACATGTTCAAATTTATTCTACATTCCTCTTGTTATTTTATTCAAATATTGAATTAATGATACTCCTATTTTCTAACAACAACAACGTCAATTGCTATGTAAATATTTTGGTGCTTCTCCATGAGATTCGAACATGATGGATAGCATTGATAAGTTGCAAGGCCGGGCAGGCTTTTGAGAAGGAGCTTTAACAGTGGCTGTTGTGCACAAAGCTTTTCGATATAGCGAGAAAGTAGAAATGATGGAAACTCAAAATCTGTTTTGAAGATGAAGGGTGGGAAAGCCTTGCAGCAAGAACAATTTATCAAGGTTTATTAATTATTCAATTCTTCTTATTATTTTCATTCTTTTGTTAGAAATCTAGACAATTCAACTAAAAATATACTAAAAATATTCTAAAAATATTCCTAAAGTATTTCCAAAGAATTCCCTAAGTATACTTAAATATATTCAAACTATTTCCAAAATATACTGAATCAGGATATACTAAGGTATACCAAGATATTCCTGAGATATACTAAAGATATATAGAATGTGTATTTTTTTTTATACTTTGGAGTGACTTTTTGAATATAAGTATTTTTGTAACATTTTTAGACACATTTGGAGTTTTAAAAAAAAATTTAAATGGAGATATTGTTGTAAGCATGTTTAAAAATTTTACAACATAAGAGAATTTTTTAAATTCTTAAAATATTATAAGAATATCTACACTAAATTTTTTTTTCAAAACTACCAAAAGCGCTTAAAAAATATTACAAAAATATATATACTCAAAAAGTCATCCTAAAGTATACCAAAAAATGCACATTCGGTATGTCTCTGGTATTTTTTGGGTATACCTTGGTTCAATATCTTTATAAATACTTTACATATACATTGGGAATACATTGGATATGCTTTGTGAATATCTTAAGAATTTCTTTACAATATATTGGATATAACTTGCGTATACATTTGGAATACATCATATATACCTTGCGTATACTTAAGGAATTCTTTAGGAATAGCAACATATTCCTAAGATATTTCTAAAGTATTTCCAAAGAATTCCCTAAGTATACTGAAATATATTCAAGTTATTTTCAAAATATATTGAACCAAGGTATACTAAGGTATACCAAGGTATTCCCGAGATATATAAAAAATACACAGAATGTGTACTTTTTTATATAATTTGGAGTGACTTTTTGAGTATAGGTATTTTTATAATATTTTTAGACATATTTGGAGTTTTGAAAAAAAAAATTTAAACGGAGAAATTGTTGTAAGCATGTTTAAAAATTTTACAATATAAGAGAAATTTTCAAACTCCTAAAATATTACAAGGATATCCACACTTAAATTTTTATTTCAAAACTACTAAAAGTGCTTAAAGAATATTATAAAAATATACATATTCAAAAAGTCATCCTAAAGTATACCAAAAAATATACATTCGTATGTCTCCGGTATTTTTGGGTATACCTTGGTTCGGTATATTTAGAAATACTTTGGATATACATTGAGAATATCTTGGATATGCTTTGTGAATATCTTAAGAATTTCTTGACAATATATTGGACATATCTTGTGTATACATTTGGAATACATGAGATATATTTTGTGTATACTTAGAGAATTCTTTGGGAATATTGATGTATTCATAAGATATTCCTGAAATATTTTCAAAAAATTCCCTAACTATACTGAAATATATTCAAGTTATTTCCAAAATATATTGAACTAACGTATACTAAGTTATACCAATGTATTCCCGAGATATACAAAAGATATACAGAATGTGTACTTTTTTTGTATAATTTGAAGTGACTTTTTGAGTGTAGGTATTTTTGTAATATTTTTAGACACATTTGGAGTTTTGAAAATTTAAACGGAAATATTGTTGTAAGCACGTTTAAAAATTTTACAACATAAGAGAATTTTTCAAACTCCTAAAATATTATAAAAATATCTACACTTAAATTTTTTTTTTTTTCAAAACTACCAAAAGTGCTTAAAGAATATTACAAAAATTCCTATACTAAAAAAGTCATCCTAAAGTATACAAAAAAGTGTACATTCAGTATGTCTTGGTATTTTTTGGGTATATCTTGGTCTGGTATCTTTTGAAATATTTTGGGTATACATTGTGAATACCTTGGATATACTTTGTGAATACCTTAAGAATTTATTGAGAATACATTAGATATATCTTGTGTATACATTTGGAATAACTTTGGAATTTTTGAAAATACTTTGGATGTATCTTGGGAATATCTTAGAAATTCGTTGAGAATATCTTGATAATACCATAATAATTTCTTGGAAATACCTTACATATACTTTGAGAAAATAAATCAATTAAAATTAATTCAATTATTATACTGTGATATAAAATCAGAATAGTGAATCAACAAAAATTTCGATAAAAAAATCAATAAAAATCTTGACCAACAAGACAGGTAGCCCTTTCTTTCTTCATGCCAATCTGATTCACATAGTTTGTGATTTTTGGAGGTATGCATGCCCCTATTTTGGCTCTCAAAAACAATCATATAAAATTCTCCAGATTTTTACAAGGCAATCACGAAATTTTATTGATGAAAATGTCATGCATGATTCTAAACAGGAATTTGTATACTGATAAAAGTATAGTGAAAATGGGATCCAGTTCCTTGTAGAGAATTGTGATTCTTGATCTTAGACTCCAGAGATAGAAGAACATAAACTTTTCCATCTCTTATTATGGTGTATACAAGTCAGAATTAAGGGGGAAATTGTTTAGGAAAAAGAAAGAAAGAAAGAAAGAAATAATAATGTTTTTGGGATTATAAATTCTCGACTTTTGTTAATGATGAACTGAATAAGGGGAATAGGATCATTATTTCTTCTCATTTGGGCTATTCCCTTCATTTCATCCTTTTTCTGCCTGTCGTTTCCGTGTCTAAAGCTAAGCTTATTATGTCATTCACTGGACCTCCCGCCTTCGAGGATGTCGGAGCAGCGAAGATGTATTTTTGCTACCAACGCAATCGCACCGTCAACGTAACAGTCTCTGCCTCCTCCAACCCCTTTTGTCCTCTCTCTAATGAGGGCTTCCTCGAAAACTCTAATTCTAAAGAATTGCAGCGGAAAAAGGAGAGGAAAAAAAGTTGAATAAAAAAAAAAAAAAGTTCAATTTGGTATAATACTGTGTTTATATTAGATATAAGATCTGTTGGGTATTGTGTATTAGAAAAATGTTGTTTATTTTTTGGATAATTTGGGTTTTGTTCAGCTTTCGTGACAGCCCCGGCGCCAACCAATCCTGGAGTTGCCATTTTAGATTCTGAAGAATTCCAACGTGTAAACACTTGACATTAATGCTTCACCGGTAAACAATAAATTTAATATTTCAATATTTTTTTGCTGCCAGTGCGTGTTTCGCATTCCCCAAACTCAAACAGACCGACGCAATTTGGGTTTTGAGACTCCAGACCTGTTTAAGCCCGGATCAGTGGACTGGATTTAATTCTAAAATCCTCCACTTCTGATAAACAACATTTTTTTATATCATTGTTCAACCCAAAATTCGACTTATTTTTATGGACATCTCAATCAATTAACTAATTGATTCTACCAAATAATTATTTCTATACCTTTCATAATGTATACTTTTATATATCATAATAAGATGGACAACCCAATTTAACTTTCAATTACACAAATACCAAATATGTCTTCAACTTTACACTTAATTTTGTATATACATTAAGATTGTAAAAATCGGTCCGGCCAATGAACCAGAAAAGATAGAGAGTTAAGAGTTAAAGATTCATCTGGGTTGAACTGGTATAAATATTTAACATATTTGATATATTCCATGTATTATAAAATGTTAAAATTATTTATATTAGACATATTCCATCCACAATAGTATGTTCAAATATAAAATATTCAAATTAATTCACAAATATATTTAAAAATATTTTCAAGTATAATAATATTTATATATATTATTTTCTTAAAAAAAATAATAGAATTGATTTATCTCTATATTCTTATATATATATATATTAAAAATTATAATAAATAATAATTTTTAGAAAATAATTTTAATATGCATTTATTTCTCAAGTAAAAATATTTTTTAAAATAATTTATATAATAATCTTATCATAATATATATTAGTAATAAAAATAAAAATATTTAAATTCAAGTTTATTAAATATATATATTTTATAAACAATGTCAATAATTTTATGAAGAACTAAATTAACACATAGTCATAATAAATATTTATAATTCAAATCAATAATCATATATAAAAATATTCTCAAAATAATATAATATTTATATTATTAATTTAATAAATAATTGAATTTATTTATTTATATATTTTTTTGTAAAATCAAAGTTGAAAATAATATTTGTAGAATGATATGAATAATTTACAAATAGGTGAGGCGTATATAATAAATGCAAACGTATATATAATTAAAAAAATGACTCTTGGAACAATATGTAAGAAATGACCTCATGGTAGAAGCTTTAAAAGCATGTCCATTTGGTCGAGTTCAAATCCCCTGTGTGTGCAGAATTCCAACATTTTTCCAGTGATTTTCACAGCTGGCCAAACTGGATAAACCGGCCAGGTCAGCCGGTTTTAGCTACAGGCCAAAAATTCTCTGGTTTCCTCTTCAAAAACTGATCGGTTCAAATTTTTTCCTGACCGATCCAGTTTTTATATCCATGATATGTATATGTGGGGCTAGCCATTATATTTGATAACTTGATTTAATTTAGTAATCCAGTCAAAATAGTTAAAAAAAAAAGATGCTCATAATTCTATTTAGCAAATTAAATTATCAAGGCAATTTGAATAGAACCGTATAGTTAAAAAGAAAAAAAAAAGGATAAGGTATAAAATTCACCTTGAATTATACCCCCCATTGTTGATGTCTTCCCTATAGTTTTTCCTTGTCGCTAGTATTCTATGTATTAATATTATATCAAATTATAAACCCGATTTAACAAGTCATCGGTACTCCGCTACTATTTAAGTAATTACTGATTTCGATTGCAACATGTGTTAAGATATGGAAATTTTTCAAACATGCCAAAAAAAAACTCTTAAAATATTGCAATAACCCTCCACTTAATGTTTTTTTCAAAACTACTAAAAAATATTACAAAAATATATAAATTCAAAAGATCACCCTAAAGTATACTAAAAAGTGTATATTCAATATATTTTCGGTATATCTTAATTCGTTATTCTTAGAAATACCTTTGGAATGTATACTTGGATATACCTTGAGAATACCTTCGGTACGTATATGTTGGGTGTACCTTGAGAATATATTTGAAATTTCTTGAAAATACCTCTGGTATGTATATCTTAAAAATACGTTGAAAATTTCTTGGGGACATTTTGGGTATATTTTAGGAATATCTTGGGAATTCTTTGATAATATTTTGAGAATTTCTTGAAAATACCTCAGGTATATATATGTTGGATATACTTTAGAAATTTTTTGAGAATACTTGGAGTACGTATATATTAGGAATACCTTGAGAATTCTTTGATAATACTTTGAAAATTTCTTGAAAGTACCTCAGGTACATATATAAGATATACTTTAGAAATTTTTTGAGAATATATATATATTAGGAATACATTGAGTATATTTTAGGAATATCTTAGAAATATTTTGAAAATTTCTTGGGAACACATTAGATATACTTTGGGAATACTTCAGAAATTCCTTGAGAATACTTCGGATATATATATGTTGGGTATACCTTGAGAATATTTTGGGTATGTATATCTTGGAAATATCTTGGAAAAACCTTGAGAATTCCTTGGGAACACCTCATATTTACTTTGGGAATACCTCAAGTATGTATATTTTAGAAATACTTTGGGTATATTTTAGAAATATATTGAGAATACCTTGAGAATTGCTTGGAAGTACCTCAGGTATTTTTTGGGAATACCTTAGGAATTCCTTGAGAATACCTTGGGTACGTATATTTTGGAAATACCTTGGGTATACCTTGAGAATTCCCTGAGAACATCTCGGGTATACTTTGAGAATATCCTTAGATATACATTGCAAATTCTTTGGAAATACTTTAGATATACTTTGAGAATTTTTTTAGGAATATCTTGGATATTTCTTAATTGAATTGCCTAAATTTTCATAAAAAAGAAAAAGAAGAAGAAGAATACATTAATTCAATCAATAAATTAAATTAATATAGTGACGCATCAAATTACATTAAAGCTCTATAGTATTACGTTCAGAAAAAAGTACTTTACCGATAAAATTTTATATTTTTAACTTTTTTGGATTTTGAATTTTTTCGGCTTTTGTTGTTCTGTTAATATATCATAGTGGGAAATAATAGGAAGGGCTAACTTCACTTTCTGATTTCCCATTTATTTTTTGTATTGCTTTTGTTGATCTGTTAAAGAAGAAAAGAAAGGTATGAATACGTCAATCAAAAAGTGAAATCACACAATGCCTCTCATCTACTTCTCCCGCATAAGGCTGGGTTCTTGAATATGAATTTCTTAGGGTTTGGTAGCTGATGAAATTAGATGATTTAATTTATGAAAAAATATGTTAAAAACTCGTAAAATCGAAAACGAATACCGTAAATTAAAAGATAAAAAGTGCGCATTCTTGTAAATAAAATTTAAAATGTGGGTTGTGCGAAATTTCCTCTTAAGAGATATTTCACATCTCCTAACTAATTAAAAAGATTTAAATGCTCTTTGTAATGATTTAAATTTCTCTCGAGTTAGTTTTTGAATTAGTTTGGCTAAAATTCATTTATTCAACAAGGTAACAGAGCTTCTAACCTTGCAATGACGAGCCACTTGCAGATCTTCAGTCCTGCAATATTTACAATTTAAATTTCTCTCGTGTGTTTAGCTTTAGGTGTGAGAAAAGTGTATTAAAATATTCCATAATATATAATTAAAAGATCTAAATGCTTTTTATAATAGCTTGAACATCTCTCATTCTTTGAGCTTGTTAGACTTAATCTAAAGCTACTTGATATGAGTATCTTCATAAACCATGAAGTATCTATCTATATTAGTATGTTACTCTCGCATTGCATCAGGAAATAAATATTTATTTAATACATAAATAAATTAAAAATTTGTTATATATGTGATTTAATATGAATATGAAGGTATAATAAAATATCATTTAACATAAATATAAAATATATTATATATATCATTACAAATTTGTTCATTTTCTTTTTAAAAAAAGGTGTATATAATAATAATATTATTATTATTTTTTTTTTTTGCAAAAAATCAAATTTATTTATTTTATTAATGTTTAGTTTTTTTTAAAAAAAAATTATTAGGATTGATATTTTTTCAAATGTATATATTTTTTATATTTTTCCGTGTTTGTTTTTATATTTTTTTACCAAAATCTCGACTGAAACTCTTCTTCAGACAAGGATTATTTTTTCTAACTACAATGTAATTCTTGGTTCACTTAATTAGTTTAGTTTGGTCATAATATATCAGATCTAAATCTAAAAATATCAATCCTAATAATTTTTTTGTTCAAAACAATTTTGATTGGAAAAAAAATATACCGATCTAAAATAAGATGGCAAAGCAAAAATGCAAAAAAATAAAATTCATCATATAAAGCAGAGACACATTAATGAAAAATACTATTAAACAGATTACTAACCATCTGTTGTCATCTGTTTAGTCTATATTCGGATTGATAGATTTTAAACGAGAAATTTTGAATAATTCATGGATTTAGTTTAAATTTATCGTTTGCTGCTTAAAAAAAATATCAAAATTCAGAGATTTTACAAAATCGTTCATTTATCAAAATCTTTCATTTTTTTATGGATTTCATTTCTCACTTCCTATATGGAAAAGTCCAAAATCCACCATTTTTTATCAATGAAGAATTTTTGCCATATTTTTTTATTCCAAGATTGTTCCTAATAAATTTATAATATTCCAACACTATCCTTAATAAAAAAAAAAAGCAAAAATATATTAATATAAAACACCTCCAATTCACCTTTTTTTTTATCAATGAAGAATTTTTGCTATATTTTTTTATTCCAAGACTGTCTCTAATAAATTTATAATATTCCAACACTATCCTTAATAATAAAAAAAACAAAAATCAGTTTTCTAACTAATTGCTTTATTATTATTATTTTGTATAATATAGTGTTAATATGCATTAAATTATTAATAAAAAATATTTTATTATAAGAGAGTACTATCAACTTTATTTTTTATATTATTTTCTAACTCTTAAAATAATTAATTTTATTTTTTTAATTTTTAAATATACGGTGGAATTGATTGTATATGCTTAATAATAATAAATCCTCAATATTTAATAAAGGTTAAAATTGAAAATTCATTGTTAAATCTATGAATTGTAATCATTAAACTAAACATGAGTATAAATGAAATTATACCATCAATTTATAAATTTTATAGTCAAATTAAACAATAAAATTCTTAAAATATATAAATTGTATGAAATCCATAGATTTTAAAATCTCTCAATTCAAACGTTCCCTTAAAGTAATATAGATCCAAGCGGCAGAAAAATAAGGTTAAACAACAAAGAAGTGCGAACTGTGTTTGCTAAATTGTCCACGCAATATGCCAAGTTGGAAGATTTACGGCAGATGCAGTATAAAGAACGATGGATTTATTTCATGTAAAAAATACTTAAAGTTAAATTAAGATTAATTAACGGAAATGACCAATGCATGTCCACCACACGCCAAGCAGACTCTGAATCTATCATGTAAAAGTGAGAATGGGACAATGGATGGTCCATTTCTCCATTTCCCATATCTTTTTATTTTTCTTTCTTTCTTTTCATTAAAGGCCAATCCTTCTCCTACCCGAAGCAAAATCTTCTTTTTTTTTTTTTTTTTTTAATTCCATTCTCCATCAATTTCTTCTAACTTTTCTTTAGATTCTAGCAACTCAAACTCTATTTTCAAGATTGCAAGAGAAAAATCAAAGAAAAGAAATTAAATCATCTTGAAAACCCATTTGGCCAACAAAGTAATGTTTAGCTTGATTAAGGAAGAAATGAAGTTTGGTGGTCATGCAAATTAGATTGAAAGGAAGGTAAAAAAATATTAATAAAAAAGGGGCTTATGAGATCTCGGCAAATCAAAGGAAGTTATTTTCTGTTTGCATTATTCTGAAATGAGAAAAATATTTGAAGGGGTTAATTACACTTATGGTCACTGAACTTTGTATTATTTGCACTCAAATTAGTTTTGTAACACTAAAATTACTAAACTTTATAAATTATTATAGAAAAGTTATCGCGAAACAATTTTAACGAGTTATTGGTCTGAAAGCATATTTTTTGTAGATTTGTTGGGTCATAATGGTATCAAAACTCAACAACTAGTCATATTTGGCCACATTTCTCTGAAAACAATTAAGAGCAAAACGGATTAACACTACAGTAGCTACGTGTTAGTGTACTCCACTTTATTATATAGATAGATTGGCCTTTAAGTGGTTGGTCTTGAAATGACAAAAATAATTAAGGGCAAAAGAGATAGATTGGTCATTCAAGTGGTTGGTCTTGAAATAACATAAACAATCAAGGGCAAAACGGACTAACATTGTAGTAGCTACAATTTATTATATAGATAGATGCTTGTTTATCCAGTTCCTGAAAACGTGCAAAGTGTAAACAATATATAGGATCACGCCTGAATCATTAGCAAGAGAGACATTTTTCTTTTGGAAATGGATGCTATTTCTTTCCAATATGCGGTTGGATTAGCACACAAGAAAACGACATGTACTATCTTAATTACTATGTCATAATTCATTCATTCATATTGTTATTAGTTTGAAGAGAAATTCTTATATAAATTCATTACTTATTCTACTCCGCATCTCTAAACCAATTCAATCCCATGATAAAACTAGCCGGAATTAAACAATTTTATAGATGAAGAGCTTTTCTAATTTGAAATTGTTTGGCTCCTCCACTTGGACTCAAAACTTGACAATTAATCCTTTGTGTGATGATCTCTATGCCAGTCCCCGATCTGGGTGGGCCTCAGTTTCCTGATTTTCTTGGATTTGCTTCCATATATGCATTGTATTTCTTGTGTATTGTCGCTCTTCCCACTATGTATATAACTTTGCATGTGGGGGGAATGCCACCCTATTCTTCTCTCCTCATTCTTGGGTAATCTAATCGCACATTAATATGTATTTAATTGTTTTATTTCTATTGATCGAAGTAAATACTGCGTACACTTCATTTAATAATTGGATTAATTTATGCAGGATATGGTAGACTGAATTTATAATTGATGCTTATTTTTACTATCAAGACAATATAATTACATCCTTCAAATTACAAAAAGTGTAATACATTTCAAGGTGGAGTTAATTGTCAAATTGCAAAAAGTGTAATATTAATGTATTTGAAATGGGTTTTAATTTGTAACCAACAGAAAAATTGGGTCTTAATCAACTAAAAAGTTGCTAATTATTGTCATAACATAACCATGAAAATGGCTTTCCGAGAGAATTGTCATTAATTCTTTTAGAAATTTCACATGATTTTCTCACTTTTGACCACAAAATGTCTCGTTTTAACTGGATATAGCTTCCTTCCATTAATTATAATCAACTGTGAATGAAAATACTATTTTATGCTATTTAATATATATAATATAACCACCAACATATTAAACGAGTCAATCCGTTTTCGATATAACAAATTGGATATAAATTGAAAAACAGTCAACATAAATATTAATTGAACCGACCCGACACTCACTAATTAAAATGCTCGGATGATGATGAACTATTAGGCAGGTTAATTTTATATATAGTTATTGAATTTTGTTCATATATATTGCAGTTAAATTATAAAAAAAATTTTCATCCAAAAAAATTACTGAATTATATTTTCGTTTCACTAAAATTATTTCAGATAAATTTTCGGTTCAGATTTTCGGTGACATATCAGCTGTATGTCAGATTTCCGGTGACACATTAGCTTTCTAATTACATAAATTGAAAAATTGGTCGGAAAAAACTTTAATGAAATGAAAATATAGTTAATTGACTTTTTTAAAACGAAAAACAATTTTGTAATTTTACTGCAATAAAAATAAAATTTGATCGATTATAAATGAAATTAGTCATTCCATAAAACATAAACATAGGCGAAATCAGTTAAGAAAGCCCCACAAAGATACGGCAATCTGTTTCAACAGAGACTTAGTGATCAATTGCAGTAACGTCTGGTCATTTTTCTACAAACTTTGAAAATGCATATTTAGTTCGTTTTCTTTTAATTTAATTAATTGTTTAAAATATATAATTAATAACTTGGTTGAATTTTACACAACGGATGAAATGGGCAGCCATGGATCTCTTCTTTCTTAATAAGATATATATCGAGTTCAAACTATAATACAAAACACTCTTTAAAATTTTGATAAAAAGAAAAAAAGGTTTTTTTCTCCTTTTATTCCAGAAACTAAAACTTCCCATGAGTTAGCATTTATCTAATTAAAAAGTGATGCAAAAAAGTTTGATCAACTCATGATCATAACCTAATTCCCACATCCCCAGTCTAAGATTATTGATTATTCATCAGTTTGAAGAAGGTGAAAACTCTTCGAACTGTGTTCTGTTAATCTGTTGAAAATGATAATTGTTTTCTTTTTCTTTTTACCTCAACTGAACTCTATGAAGTGCTAAATAAGCAACAAGTCGATAACCCACCAACATCAAGGCCATAATACAAACATCAACCCACAAATGATTCAGTCCCATTGATTTAACAGCAGGAAAATCCCCAACTCTGCACATAACTCCCTTGGAACATTCGTAGTAATCATCTTCTCTGTACTGCACACCAAGAAGAAGCTTATAACAGTAATAGCTATAGCTTAAGTACTTTAGCCAAACTATAAAAGCAGGGATCTGTTGAACATAATATCCTCCTGCGATGAGGAAAACCAGAGTTGTAACCGAAGCCAATGTAGTGGCTTGTTTGATGTCCATAAGAAGAGCACCAATTGCGAGTCCCAGGCTTTGGGAGACAAGAACATTGTAAAGAACAACAAGCAGTGAAAGGATGAAAGTCATGGGATCAGGTTTGAGACCACCCATCCAGTAGATTATGAACACAAATGCAGTTGGAAGTGCCAGCTCTAATGGCAGATCTCCGAATGTTTTTGCGAGAAAATAGGATGAAAGATGATACATTCCTGATGCTCTTTCCTTAATTAACATCCTTCTTTCTTGAGGAAATGTGAAAACTGCATTGTACAGTGGGTAAAACCCCCAAAACACCGAGAAGAAGAAGAGCAATGCAATCTGC
>CATIWF010051150.1:0-11815 GCA_949630135.1 Balakata baccata
AACCTTTTCCATTTCAAAAAAGAATTATTTTTACATTCCCCACCAGTCGGATCCAAGAAAATTCAAAAAGAAGAGAAAGAAAAAGTCTAGAAATTGGAAAATGATGATAAATAAGCACAGTTTTGCTTTGCACTTTATACCATTAATTGGTCCGCAGGGACTATGTACCTTTGCTGAAGGGAGAATAATCAGAAGGAAGAAGAAACTGATGATTTAGATTTTGCTGTTTGATTGTGACAGAATTGGAAACTATTGGGATCCATCTTCTCCACCACAAAATGAGCAAGCATATCATTAGCTTCAACCAAATTCTCTCTGCACAAAAACTCATCCCCATATACTTTCTCCACTTCTCTGTAATAATCATGCACGAATATATGTGTTTTCCCATTTCCTGCTCTCCTGCTTCTTGCAAGAACACCAGCTGTGAAGATTGGTGCCATTCTTCCAGGGCCTTCTGCCCCGTCGCCTCGAGGTCCATCGATCAAAATCACATCCCAATCCACTTCATAAACATGATTAGGCAAGTCATTTATCCCCAGTCTACATTCTGAGAAGAGCAGATTTTGAACTGGCCTGCATTCGTTGCGGATTTGATCCTTGGTTGATGCTATTAGTTCTCTGAATTCTCCCATTTTGGTTGTGTATTGAACATCAAACACATCAACTTCAGGGTGTAGCTCTTCATAATACGCTGCGTAATACCTGTTTTCTTCTATGAAAACTGTTCGGCCGTTGTGGTTGAGTGCTTTCCAGAGAAGGGTTTCGTGGGTTAGACCAAAAACAAGAAAATTACATGGGGATGAGCATTTTCTAAGCACATCCGATATGGGTTTCATTTCTGAATATGACATGTGGAAACTGTCGTTTGATCTTGAAGAATAATGGAGGAGAGTGTTGATTACTGTTGTGGGCAATGGCGAATTGGTGGAGATGGAGGAAGACATCGCCGTGGCCATGGCTGTGGTGGCTGCTGCCGCAGCAGTCTTAGCCGGTAAAGACTCTCTTGTGTAGATTAACGTGACGAGAAAGGCAATGGTAAAGAAGGAAACAAAGGCGAGAAGCCATAAACGATTAGAGCTTCCTTGTTTTTGGATATAAGGGTGAAGGAGAATAAGCTTTGTATTATTATTATTATTGTTCTTCATCTTTTAGAGCAATAGAGAGAGAGAGAGAGAAGGTGAAAACTCTCTCTTTTGTTGGTCAAGATTTTTGAATCTTGATGAAAATGAGAAAAGAGAGAATAATTTAAAAGATGGGTTAAGCTCTATGGCAAGAATATAAGCAACAACCACATATAATATTCTTCTAGCTAGAAAACCTAATTAATTACACCACATTTTTAATCTTTTTTTAATTAATTGTGTCGTTTCCATGCAATTGTGATTGGCCAAATTGACAATTTATTTCTTTTATATATAAGAAATTCAAGGATAAGTGAAATTAATATAATCCAAATTTGATGTGCAATAGGAGCAAAACACATTGTTGTCGGATCACGGAGCTGGTGGAGGAAGGTAGCTGCAGGTATAATTGTAGCGACCCAATAACCAATTACTAGCAAGAAGTCGCTTTTCCTTCTTATTTTATTGTTTTAATTTACAAGTAATCTGCAATCATATATTCTTAAAAAAATCCCATTTCTTCAACAAGTAGTTTCCTTTGAGGTAGACAAATTACCTGCAACTGATTCTAATTGAAAAGCAATCATTAGATTTTGTCCTAGCTACTTCCATTAATTATATACATTATTACGTATAATTAAGTATCCCACCTACTAGTAATTTTTCGTCAATTATTTAAATTGGTGTTGCTCAATCTGCACTAACGTACTAATACTTTTCCACCAACAATATAAGGTAGTAAATGGCTGTAGCAAAGTGAACTTGTTTCATTTCCAGGTTATTTTCCAGTATATAAATAAGATGTAGCCAATTGGAGATAGACATAACTAATTCTATTAAGTACAAGAACTTGTAGATGATCGGTGGCAGATTTTTGAAGTATACCTACCAATATATGTATGTGTTTTCTAATTGGGTGTTTAAATATTTGTCTTTTAACATATAACCCAACTCTTTATTTTAGACATTCTACCAACTAAAACCCAATTTTTCAAAACTTAGGCATCTCAAGTAATTATCTAACATATATATTCCTTCAAATAGAAAAAATATTGTGAATATCAATATGTACTTATTTAGTATAATACTGTTAATTTGTCTTTTGTCATCATTCATGTGATTGAAATTTTCTATATGTTATTTTTTTTTTCTTTGTATCACATTATATAGTTAAAAAGTGTAAGAAAAAAGTATCCACGCGACGGTAAATGCATAAATTGATTTAAATTATGACTCAAATTTGATTTTTTCTCAACCAGTTGTAACTAAAAAAACCAAAAGAAAATGTGCTAGAACAGAGATCTATGGAATGGATCAACAAGTTGTTGATTGATGTTTGTGAGTAGGGATTTGACATGGGAAACGAATTCTAAAATGAAAGATAGGATATGTAAAGTTCCATAAAAGAGACAAATGGTCCATCCCATTAAATGCAAATGATAAATCAAGCCCAATTCTATTGGAAATGGACTTACAAATCTCCTTCACATAATGCAATGTTGCCAAGGCACTATCTCATCAAATTCATTAAAGCAGTTAAACCATCATTTTCACCTAAAAATTAACCAATAATCATTACAAAGATCATTTTCCTTGTTCTTTTTGTCTAAAGTTCTCAAATTTTGATAATAAAGGCTCTTCATTCTGCTGCTTTGGGCTTTGTCATTGCTTGATGGCCCAATCTCCATAATAATATGCCTAAAAAACCGACTTGATATGACTCTTATTGATGTTCACAAGCCCTCTTTATGGTCAAGAAAGCATCGTTGACTAATTTATTCATCAATTTGACTTTCTTGATTGAAATTCTTTTGTATAAAATGAATAAAAAGGCAAAGGTGTATATTCATTCCACATATTTTAAGTGCTTTAGCTTAGAAAGATGGGGGCAGATGAGATATTGCCTTTCTTTAAAGGTAGTATGATTCTATCTTGAATCAAACCAGCAACCCAAGAAATTGCTAAAGTGCAAACCCATCAAATTTAATAATTGAAAGGTTTGGAAAAATAGATGAAAAAGAGCAGTCAAGAGATTAATTTTAAATTTTAAAGTAATCAAAACATACAAGTTCATGCAAATAAATTTACAAATAAGAAAAATGATTGATAAGAAAAATAATTAATTAAGATGTATTCATAAGTAAATATTGAAGTGCAAAAGTGTAACACCGTAATCGGGAAACACTTCTAAATAATGAAATTGTAATTGGGGTTTCAAAAGTTACTTCCATCTTTTACTGCAAGTGAAAATAATTGCTCTTAAATTTGAAATTAAAGAATAAAAGGATGATAAAGGAAAAAAATGCATATGACCACATAATTAAAAAATAGAAAAGCATTGATTGAGTTCCCCTGCTGATGAATGATAATCAATGTAATTTAGCCTTGAAGTACACTTTAAGCTGTGTTTCAAATAATTGTAAATTTTTTTTATGGAAAATTAATTAGGAATATCTTAGATAATACAGTAAAATACTTCTTTAAATTATTTAAAGTAATTATATTTTCGGAATTTGAATTCAAAACTTTTAAAGTATTGTGTTAACTCATCTTGGGTTGAAATAATTGTATTTGAAATTAGCATTTTTTGGTTGGAACATGCCATGTTATTCCTCTCCTGGCCTAAGCTGGCTAATTTCCCCCCATTTGGTTTTTTTTTTTAATTTACGTTTTTTGATAGTATCAACTGAATTTTCGTGTAATTCTAATAAAATAAAAATTATATTAATTTTGTAATTAGAATTCAAAAATTTTAATGTAATGACTCCTGCGAATCGCCAATCGGCTAAGCCATCAGGTGCTTCTTCTGCAAAATTTGAACGAGAACACTGAAGAGCAACAGCAAAGAGCCCAATCAACCCATGACTGCATAATCACCACGCACACACTCTCTGCATTATAACGGTGGCCCGCCTGCCATTGGTGGCTACTGCCCACCATTATCACTCTATGGTTTAGTCTGCGCTTTCATATCACCGTAATTTCTATTTTCTGTTTCTGCCCCACTCTCTGCTCCTTCATACAACGCCCACGCGCCAACTTATATGGTCAGTTAGAATCGAATTTTGAAAATCACTTTTCAAAAAAAATTTATAATTTATAATTTTTTTAATTTTAAAAATTATTTTTAGTAAAAATAGATAAATATATAATTTTTTTAAAAATAATTAAAAAAAATTTATAAAAAATTAAAAAATCAGTTAATTAAATAAAAAAATTAAAAAAAACAGTTTACACCATTTCCAAACACTCTTGTAACTATAAAAATAGATAAATATATAATAATTTAAAAAAATTAAAAAATCAGTTAATTAAATAAAAAAATAAAAAAATATTTAATACCAATTATAAACACTTTTATAATTTTTGTCTAGAATATTCTATCTACATTAATCAATGTTTCTTATTTTACTATTTTGACTTTAATATAATATTACAAATCAAAAAAATTTTTAAATAAATTCTGTACATTACATTATTTTTATATTAATTCAATTATATATATATATATTATATTTATAATTAACGGAAATAAAATAATTAAATAGAAAATAATATTGCTACGCGCGGAAAAAGGCAACTACATTTTCTCGAACATATAGAGGGGCAGGGCCACATGCACGTGACTCTCTGATACCCACTAGAGAGAAAAGCCAGCTGCTTCGCATTTTTTTCCCTCTCAATCAAAAACTGCTGCTTCTAGTTTCACTTCCACTTCCACTCTCCTCTTTCCCTGCAGAAAATATGCAATGCTCCCACTAACCAACTCTAACTCTAACCCCTTCTTCTTTCTTCTTCTTCTTCTTCTTTCTTTCGCAGCCTCTGTTACTTCTCAGACAAGCTACCTTCCCCAATCCGACGCCGTTTCCTTGCTCTCTTTCAGGTCCAAAGCCGACTTAGACAACAAGCTTCTTTACACTCTTAACGAGCACTTCGACTACTGCCAATGGCAAGGAGTGAAGTGCGCACAGGGCCGCGTGGTTCGCTTAGTCCTTCAAGGGTTCGGCCTACGTGGCACCTTCGCTCCCTACACTCTCTCCCGCCTTGACCAGCTCCGCGTCCTCAGTCTTCAGAACAACTCTCTCTTCGGCCCAATCCCTGACCTCTCCCTTCTGTTTAATTTGAAATCCCTATTTTTGAGTCATAACTCCTTCTCTGGATCTTTTCCAACCTCTATTTTGTTCCTTCATAGGCTTTCTGTGCTTGATCTTTCTTATAATAATCTCACTGGTCCTATTCCGGTTCAGCTGTCTGCTCTCGAACGACTCAGTGCTCTTCGGTTGGAGTGGAATCGGTTTAATGGTACTGTCCCGCCTTTGAATCAGTCTCTTCTGGCTTTTTTCAATGTTTCGGGAAATAATCTCATGGGGCCCATTCCATTGACGCCTACTCTTTCCAAGTTTGATACTTCGTCGTTCTCTTTGAATCCTGATCTCTGCGGCGAGATTATCAACAAGGCGTGTTCTGAGGTTCGTTCTCCTTTTTTCGATTCGCCATCGTCGTCGAATGCCACCTCGCCGAGGGCGCCGCTTAACCAGAGTGCACAGGCAGAAGGAGCGGGAGTGGTTTTGTCCCCGCCATCGCGGCGAAAGCACAGTAGAACGACAGCCGTTTTCGGTTTTGCTGTTGGTATGTCGTTGTTAATTTTGTCTCTTGTATGCGTGGCATTTGTTTTGGTCAAAAAACAGAGGAAACAAACAAATTCAGAGGGAAAGGAGCCGGTGGCTCATGATGCTACAAATTCAATTCATACAAATCCGACATTGCAGGCTCAAGCAATCAGAGAATATGGCGAAGTGATAGCGAATGCGAAAACTAATGAAAGTGAGGTTCAACAGGTGAGAAGAGCAGAGAAGAGTGGGAGTTTGGTGTTTTGTGGAGGAGAAACAGAGATGTACACATTGGAGCAGCTAATGAGAGCATCAGCGGAGTTGCTGGGAAGGGGCACAATTGGGACTACGTACAAGGCTGTGCTCGATAATCAACTGATAGTGACAGTGAAGAGGATTGATGCGAGTAAGACTGCTATAACGAGTAGTGATGTGTTCGAAAGGCATATGGAAGCCGTTGGTGGGCTTCGCCACCCCAACTTGGTCCCAATTATGGCATACTTTCAGGCCAATGGAGAGAGGCTCGTTATATATGATTATCCACGCAATGGCAGCCTCTTCAATCTCATTCATGGTATATATACTATCAAACCAAAAATATAATTCGGGAATTTCAAAGATTACTTTTTGCTTTTTTTTTTCTCTTGATCGGCTATCTGACTTATCTAGTTAATATGTATATACATTCATTTGGGTTTCATGAAATTTACGCTTTTTACCATCATGCTAAAAGAATTGACATTTTACGCTGTCCAAATTATAGCATCATTTTCTGTTAATTTGTGGACGATGTTAGAATTAAGGATTCGTGTTTTTGATAAGTAATAGTTCAATTAAGAATTGATTGGAGCTGTAACATTTATTTGCATTCAATACATTGAAAAGAAACTTGAGCCACATGTATGCGGGATTCATATCATGTGTCGGATGGAAATGGACCCAGCTTTGCATATTACTTATCTGAATAGTTGTTTTCATGTCCTTTGATTGGCGGGTGCTGTTTGGATCTATAGTGTTCTTTTTAGCGTTGGGCATGTCATAATTTATGGCGTTTAGTGCTGCAAAACTGTTGCAGCTTTTTGGACTTTGGACTTTAACGCTTTTTTTTAACTATGCCGACAATCACGGTGTTGCTTTGAAGATTAAACAATTACTAAAAGGAACAGCAGTCACGGTGTTGACGGCAAGTCAACGGTGAAATTTTTGAGATTTTTGTCCTGGCACGACAGGTCTTGTTTAAGTCTTCGAAACATGTGCAATGTGGAAACGTAGTTGAGTTCCATATCAGAGCCTCTATTAAAATACGAGCTCTAGTACTGCAGGGTTAAATAGTTAAGCGTCATTTGTGACTGCAAAACTAGAAGTCTCTCATTGTATGCGACTCCGCAAGTCTTGGAGGCTCTATCTGTCCAGATTTTTCGGTGCATGGTTTGTATTTATTTTAAGTTTAATCAGTGTTTGAGTGATTAAGTACATTGTACAAGGAACCTCAGTTGAATCCACACAGTTTTTTACGCCGCATAAAGTTATTTTTACCTAGATATATGAACTTTTAGATGAAATGTTGAACAGTTTTACTATTGGGGTTTCAGTGTTGGTATGAATATGTATTTAGATTTTTTCTTGCATTCCTTAAATCTAAGGATGGACACAATTAAGTTATGAGAATTTTTAAGGTGCACCCGGTGTAATTTACACCGGATGTCTTAAAACCGTTTGATGATAAATTTTTAATCTCATCCGTTGATAATGAATGGTTGAGATTAAAAGTTGATGATCTAATGGTCCTAAAGCACCTAGTGTAATTTACACCCGGTGTACCGCAAAAGCCCTCTTAAGTTATTGATATTCAGTTTTAGCCTTTTATGCTTCACAACAAATTGTATAAATGTACTGATACAGCATCTCATGGGGTAATTGTCTGATTAGAAACTCCATGTGACGTTGTACTTAGAAATATAGTATCTATGTGATCTAGAACCACGTCATAATTCGAAATATAGTATCTATGTGATCTAGAACTATGTAATTTAGGATGAATCGGAAATGCTGATGCACTGGTCAGGCATAGTTGCAGTATACTTCATCCCCGTTGCTTTTCCATGGGATGGGGAAAAACATGACTATTTTATTTTGATGAAAATAACTTTTACATGATTCTTGCAGTTAGGTTCCATGGTGCTAATTATGTGCATCTGTGGTGATTGTGCAGTGACATAGGGCTAGAAACCTAGGCTGGCTCATGATTAGTTGTAATATTGCTAGCAATGATTTACAAACGCTCATTCACAACTCAACTGTATATTGAATTCTGATAGATGAAGTGCTCGATAAACCCTGTGATCCCTCCTTTTGTTCTAAGAAGATGTTATTTTTGTGATGCCTATCCCTTCTTGATATTCCCCTCTTTGAGATTTTAAGGATGTTTACTCAATTGTAAATCAGTACTGATGCCTGTGCCTTTTTCTCTGGAAAGGATGCATCATGTTCTTTTTCATTGTTGATGTGCTTGTATGAGGATAAAGTGTTGGTGGCTTTGTCGTCATAAGAGAATAAAGTTGTTTGGTAGCAGTATTTCTGGTACACTATTTGCATGTGATGTATATGTAATGTTCTGATCATCGTTAAGGATATCTAATATAATGGGATTCAATCTAGTGTCACAAACATTGCTTGGTCGTGTAGCACACTAGGTTGTCCATCCTTCCCTTTCCTGACTGCTTCTATCAATATTTTTGTTCATTTTGTTTCTTATGACTGGAGAAAATGTTGACAGGTTCAAGATCAACAAGAGCGAAGCCTCTTCATTGGACATCGTGTTTAAAGATAGCGGAAGATGTGGCCCAGGGTCTTGCTTTTATCCACCAAGTACCAAAGCTAATTCATGGCAACCTAAAGTCTTCAAATGTTCTCCTTGGAGCTGATTTTGAGGCATGCATCACGGACTACTGCCTTGCTGTCCTTGCAGACACTTCTGCTGTGGAAGATCCTGATTCCATAGCATGCAAGGCACCTGAGACCCGCAAGTCTAGCCGTCCAGCTACTTCCAAATCTGATGTGTATGCATTTGGCGTCCTATTACTTGAGCTTTTGACAGGCAAGCATCCATCACAGCATCCATTCCTGGCACCCACTGATATGTTGGATTGGGTCAGGGCAGTAAGGGAAGATGATGGTGCAGATTATAACCAGCTAGGAATGCTCACTGAAGTTGCCAGTGTTTGTAGCTTGACATCACCAGAGCAGCGGCCAGCCATGTGGCAAGTATTGAAAATGATACATGAGATAAAGGAAAGTGTAATTGTAGAAAATAATTCAGCTTCTAGCTATTCTAGTTCTTCATTGACATGATCAGACGCACCGAAGAAAAAATGAAATCAGGGAAGTTAAACCATGGCTTGATGATGGTATCTCTCCAATGAGAAATTTTAACTGGGAACATGCGGGCTATGATATAAGATTTAATTTAATTTCATGGGATTGACGAAACTATCAGAACAGCCTAACGGCAGGCGGATGTCACCTTTTATGGGAAGATGAATCGTGATTTTGTAAAGGACTGTTCTATTTTTTCCCAAGTGGAGTGTATTTTTTTTTTTCCTCGAAGGTTGCTTCTTCCTCGGGTATGTTGTCTCTGATATTGCTATGCTGCTTGCAAAGTGGACCCTTTACCATTAAATTAACAACCCTTTTTATGGGTTTTCTCTTCTCTACGACAGAAGTGGCAAAGCACTTCCCCGTTGATGGTGAGATGAAGTTCATATTTGGGTTCAGAGTAGAAAAAACGTATGTAGCCAAGGAATTGACCATTGCGTAGATAAGGCAGTATGTCACACTGTTTAATTTGAGTTCAGTTTCCCTTTATAGCTTAAACTTTATGTTTTGTTGATATTGCTGGATAGTTCACTATTTATTTAGTATTTACCAGAGGTAATAAGTTTCCAGAAGTACCAATATTATAAAATTGAAAAAGCCAAAAGCTGCATCAGGTTATACACGAAGTGCTGACTGGAAGAAGTACAATCAAACCTTGTTGGATTAAAACCAGGAAGCCTTTGATTAATAAAGAAGATGTGCACTTTTCTTGTATGCAAGTCGACTTGGATAGGAAAGAAAATAAGCAGAAGCAGAAAAAAGAAAAGGATTTTCCAAAATATAAGGAACTGGAAGATGATAATTGCTTCCAATGAATGAACCACAAGACAATTCATCCAATGATTCACTAGTCAGTGGTTTCAAAAGCATAGTGAGAAAACAACAAAAGGACGCAAATAAAAACGCGTGACCATGTGCAGAAGAAGGTGTGGTTGCAGGGTTTTGTGCTGCTTATTGCAGATTTAAACTATTAACGACAAGCAGCCAAGTTTCCAATCTGCAGGAATTCCTATCAGAAATTTTAATGCTTAATTTGGTCTTCGTTGTGTATCAAACCACAGTGCCACACCATACATGCATTCCTTATATATATAACATAAATATCATTTTATCTTTCTTGATCTCTATTATTGGCTGTCATGTTAGCAGTTCCCTTGACAGGTCTTCGAATGTTTCATCATTGTAGCTTTTATGTTTAGAGAAATCCCGTTGAAAAATGTGTACTTACTCTATTTTATTGCCACAGGCACAATTCCAAGCTATTTTAGCACAGAGAATTTTATCATATGCTATCGACAGAGTTTGTTTCCTATTACTTTCACATGGCAGATACAGATGCACATTGGCTCCAGTAGAATATATAGACTCATGAAAAAATTATGCATGCATGCTTGCCAAACACACAAAGAACCAGCTCATGATTTTTTCTTTTTTCCTGGTGACATAGAAACGCATTGAAATCATGCAACAACTCTGTCAGATACATATGCCAATTATTGCTCATCAACATTATAATTAAACAAATAAGTGAACTTAGCAACCTCATAATACATGAGGAATTTCTCTTAACAAGATTATGTTTATTTTCAGAACGACAATAATGAGACATTGGCGGGACTGTAACTTAAACTTGGAACATGGATAGCTAATATTATGTATTTAGATAGAAGGGCTATTTTCTATTATCCTTCCCCATATAAAAGGTAATATGGAAAGGCATAAGCAGCTAGTTCACTTGTACATTCACCATCCTAATTAGATTTACTCTTCAGAAAGACAAAAATGGTAGCTTTTCATCTTCGTTCAATAGGCTTGCTCTCTGACTCTCATCCTGTAACTCCATGTATTGAGGAGCAACTTAACAAATTGAAGAACTGGCCACAACCCTCTTCGATAGCCCGCATATTGGGTGGCCTAAAGGAGTTGTATGATTGTGTTGATGATTTTCTTCAACTGCCACTCACCCAACAAACTCTCTCCCATGAGATGCATACCCAATGTATAGACGAGGCACTGAATGGATCAGTGAGGCTGTTGGATATTTGTAGCACCACCAGAGATTTTCTATTGCAGATGAAAGAATGTGTTCAGGGACTTGAATTGTCTCTGAGAAGGAGAAAAGGTGAAGAATTTGGCTTAAATGAAGTCCATGCATATATGCTATCTAAGAAGAAATTGAATAAATTGGTATGCAAGTACTTGAGAAATTTGAAGAGACAAGAATATAAATGCACACCATCAGCAGCAGCAACCTCAGGAGATAACACTGATCTGAAGAACATAATTAGAGTGCTAAAAGATGCGGAGGAAACTAGTGCTTCCGTGTTCGAGTCCATCTTAGCTTTCATTGCTCAGACAAAGTCAAAATCAAAGCCATTGGGCTGGTCGGTTGTCTCAAAATTATTGAAAGCCAAGAATTCATGATGTCAAGAGGAAATTGAAGCAAATGAAATGGAAAAGATTGATGCAGATTTGCTCGTCTTCAAGTCAAGCGAAGACATGAATGTGCTACACAGTGTTGTTAAAGGGTTGAAGGCATTGGAGTTTGTTAGAAATCAAATACAAGAAAATAGAGTAGGAGAATTGTTAATTCAATATTCAAAATAGTAGAAAATGGAAAACCAATCTGAGGCCTGTGTAGCACACAGTTTCCTTAAGACAAATTCGCCTCCTACACGGGTGTTTAGGATAACCGGCGTTTGTCTC
>CATIWF010051174.1:0-10278 GCA_949630135.1 Balakata baccata
CTATGTTTCATATCATGGACTTTCATTAATCAGTTTAAGATCTATATCAATTCATATGCAAATGAATACTAATATAATGAAAGAATGCCTCTATGAATGTGTACACTAAGTGCTTAAGGCGATTGCCTTTTGGGCACATCTCTAACAACATCACCATGTATTCACTATATTATACATATACAAACATACAGTCTAAAACATAAAAGACATATCCTTATACATATGTGAAATGCAAGGAGAGAGATTGGTGAGTCTCGGCCGGTGACCTGTGATGCATATCTCCTATGTGGTCTACAAAATAAGCTAATTACTCTTCTTTGCTTGAAAAATGATGCAATTTGGTGAGTAGCGACTCAGTGAGAATAACTATTAAAAGTTTTCTAAAGTACTGAGCAATTCACAATCACGAGTAATAATTTCCATACATATGCATTTTACATGTTATTCTATTTATCAATATTATATGAATATAAATAATATTAAATCATATAAACATTTTATTTGCTTATGCTTATGTTATTTTCTTTTTATTGTGACCAGGCTAAACAGACATTATCCCGGGTTTCTATGTGAACATTTGCATTCGCTAGCTAGCTTGATCATTTCTAACATTTGTTTGTGTCATAGGCCTCTTTTTTTGCTTTACAATGCCATTTAGCTAGTCACAACTTCTTTTAAGTCCATATGAATATGCATTTGCAACAATCATTGCTTTTACACCTACACCAACCGATATGTGCTCAAAAGCTTATAACTTTTTCTATACTTGTCCGATTTGTATGATTATTATTTCTAATTAAAGATAACATGTAAATATATTACAAATTCAGAGCAATCAACTTTCATCCATTTTGCCTCTAAGGTCCTCATATGGTAAAGTACTTATAACTGGTCAAGAACAGGGTTAGCATCCAAACCAGTCTGACTTGTGAAGGCCATATCTCATAAAATACTTAACATAAACATAAGACATTAAACCACCATATGAGGACCTGCACAAGACACTAAGCAGGCATCTCAAATATAGAACATACATAAATCTTTTGACCATAACTCAACATCCGCCTATACCCTGATTATGAAATATAGCACACAACTAGATAACACTGATATCTACAACTTTCATGTTTTAAGATTCCTCAAATACCTATTCTATCCTCTAGAAAAATAATCAAAACAGTTGATGATTCAGCTAGGTTTTACAATTCAACCAGTTCCAGTCCAATATCAATATCTTGTCATAGACACAAAATCTTGCTAAACTATTCATATTACTATAAACATAAGACATTAAACTACAACTTTTATGTTTGGAGTCTCTTTAGATTTAGCTTTTAACATAAAGAAAACGGGACCCTAAATTGCTATAATGAAAAAAGAATTCAAGCACCTATGGCAATCAAGTAGTTTGCACCTCCTAAATCATATTCTATTAATCATAAATTAAAACTAGAAATTCATGATAATAAACTAACCTTCAAATAGTTTTTTGCTTGGTTTTGTTGCTGGAAAAATTTGAGAGAAAGAATGAAAAGAAGAAAAGGAAATCAGAATGCAATGGTGAAGAAAGAGCAGTCAAAGCTGCCTTATCCTTGTTAGCTGCTCAACTTTCTTATTTTGTCCCATTCTTTTTTTTAACTTTTTCTGATTAATTAATTTATTTAAGATTTTAAATATTTATTATTATTATTATTATTATTATTATTATATATTTACATGTACCTTGTCAATAGCAAAAATACTATCTAATCACATAGTCTACTTTAGTTAATTTAACTTTGTCAAATTTCATTTATTTCAAATTGATCATTTTATTTGATTTCATTTTCAATATCTTGTGTCCTTATTTAAATTATAACTAGACACGTGCAACTTATTCCTATTGCGATAAGCCGACCCATGACAAGTCTACCTCATGAACACGTTCATGCCAAAATCCATATGTATGAAAATTTGTATGAACATAGATATGTTAAAATGGAACATTTTTCATGTGAAAACTTTCATTCATTCTGCCTCTAAAGTCCTTATATGGTATGATACTTTTGACTGGTCAAAAACAAGATTGGCATCCGGACAAGTATGATTTCTGAAGGCCATATATCATAAAATAAATAACATAATGAGGTAGTATTTATGCCAAACTTTAGCTAGGACATATACCTATAACTTTCATATTTGACTATTTGCAAATTATGTCTATAAGGAGCTGAAAATGGGCAAACAACGGACTGGACCTGCACAGGACATTAAGCAGGCAGCTCAAATATGGAACATGCATGACTCTCTTGACCATAACACAACATCTGCCCTTACTTTATCCTGAAATTTAGTATAAAGATAGATAATACAAAGGAATAAAACTTTTGTGTTTTGATTTTCCTCAATGTCAAATTTTATCATATAGAAAAAGAATCAAAACAGCTGGTGATTTAATTATAGTTCCACAAAGGAACCATTCTAAATCATAAGCCAATATCTTTGGATAGACACCAAATCTTGCAAATCTATTTAATATCCATAAACCTAAGACATAAAGCTACATGTGTTATGTTTAACACTTTTCCATAATCAATCTCTATGGATATCAAAATTGAGTTCCAAAACACTGCTTGTGACATACCCTAATCAGTCAAAATGAACACTTAAACAAGAAGAGATGATTACTTACCAAAAACAACTTGCAAGGGCTGAATTTACTGCAAAACTTAAGTGAAACAATGAAGAAAAGAAGGCTTTTATGGGGGAAGAAGAATAAAAGACGGGCTGGGGACAAAATGGTTGTTCATAATGTGTAAAAAAAAAAAACAAAATAGGTAGAAATGGTTAAGCCTAAAATTGCATTTCTTTGTCATTTCTTTCTTTTCTTTCTTTTTATTTTTTAATTTTGCATTTTTCTTCTAATTTCTGTCTTTCATTTAATTAAGTAATTAATTTATTTAACTATTTATTATTATTTTCTCTACATTTTTACATATACCTAGTCAATGTCAAAAATACTATTTCGTCAAATAGTCCAATCTAATTAATTTAACTATGCCAAGTTTCCTTTATTTTTAATTTAATCATTTTATTACATTTCATTTCTAATAACTTGTCATCCTTAGTTAAATTTATAACTTGACACATCAACTTGGTACCTTCGAAATAAACCGATGCGTAACAAGTATATCTCATGAGCACGTTCTAGCTAAAATCCCTATGTATACATGTATTTCATGTGAATGACATATATAAAATGAACATGTTCAAATGGAATGCATGTATGTTACAATATAAATTAGATTTGATGTTGTATTGTAAGTATATTAAAGGTATATACAAGGTATATGTGAAGTATATTGGTCGATTTTGGCTTTGGTTTCAAGAAAGGGATTAAATAAGCCAATAATTGTGAGAAATTAAAGTGTCACGATCGTGACAGGGGGTGTCATGACTGTGACAGTCGAATTTTTGGGATAAACATGATTGTTCAAGGTCGGTTGCTATAGTAACCCTTCATGAATGTGATAGAGGACTTTCATGATTGTGAATAGGTCTATATATAAGTTTTTTCCATGTTCTTATCACCATTTCCATCAACTTTTCCATTCTCAAACCCCAAGAGCATGCCACAGACACCCAAGAACCCTATGTGAATGATTCTTCATGGTTTTTGAGTGAATTAAACACCAAACCAAAAGAGAAAACAAGATTTAAACAAAATTTGAAGAAATTATCCATTTTGGTAAAGATTTGGAGGAGAGAGAAAATTGGTACAAGAGAGCCTACAAATTCCTTGCATGAACAGGGGTATTTTTTTGCCATCAATAGATAAGAAAATACGAGAAAATCATCTATTTACTACAATTATGAAGTTATATGAGGTGATTGTGTTGTTTGGATGGAAACCCTTGGAGATTGGATTTTGTACGTATTTATGTTCTTTGAAGTTATTGGAAGTGAGATACCATGATATGGAGTTGAAATCATGCATAATAACCGTAGTTTGGGAAGTATGAGTTAGTTTTATGTTTTTCTCATATCACCATAGACATAGTATTTGATATATGGCATTGTTTGTGATAGGAAAACAAAGACAAAAGGGAGGAGACCGACAAGGAGGGTAGATAGCTCCTTAGTTGAGTTTTTATCAAGCTCCTAATAGAGGTTTGTACATCTATGCATTGTTATTTGCCCCTTAAATATGATAAATGCATGTAAATGTTGAGATATGTGCAATAATGTTGATGAGTATGCTTGATTGTTATGTAATATGATATTATATAATATGAAGCATGAAATGGCATAATCAAATGTTAGAAATGTTACGTAGAGTGTTTGAATATGTATAAATATGGTAATGAACAAGAAAATGGAAAATGTGTTAAAATGGGTACAATGTGTGTGTAAAGCTTGAGTTGTGAGTATAGATGTGACATATTTTGGGGGATGCTTTAAGATATGATAACTTGGTTGTATTTGTGTTCAATTATCATGAATGATGTCTATGCATGTTTGGTTTAGAAGTGGAATTTTGACAAAATTTGACTATGGTCACAAGTTAGGACCTTTCACAACCAGCATTACAACCATGTTGAAATTGTCATGACCATGAAGGGGGAGGCAATAGCCTTCACAGCTAGGCTTCATGGCTAGCCATAATTGTCATGGCCATGAAGATACTATTCACAGCAATAGTGACCCATGTGTAAATGATGTTTTAGTAGGTTCGTTACATGCCAAACATGCTTAAATGTTAAAGTATGATGTAAAATATATGAAAACATGTTAGTAAGCATAAATGTGATAATATGAACATGCATGAAATATATATAATATGATGGAAACAAGAAAGAATGTAATTGTAAACAATGAGATACTTTGATATAAATGCTCATTTCTTTATCTGAGGACTACTTTAGGGTAAATGATGCATCATGAAAGGGATAAGTGATACATATCGACGAGATGTATGAGTGAGGATCAAGTTGTCTAGCCTTGGACTGGGTGCTTCTGTTCTTGGTACTAGTATCCATTATACTCAGTCAGGTTAGCTAAGCCCTAGTTTGGGTGAGCACGCTTGACTTGAGAGATCTCGAATGAGCATACAGATTATAATGGATAAGTAGAATGTCTAACCTTAGACTAGGTGTGCCTACTTCATACCTTGTATACAGAGTGAGTAGGATGTCTAACCCAGGACTGGGTGCACCTACTTCACACCCCATATCTGGACAGTTTGAAAATGAGGCTTGGGCTATTTGTCAAAGTTTTTTGTTGAAAAAGAAAATGAATAAGACAGACAGTTGATAAATGAAAGTTATTAGTGATAAGTATAATAGTAAAAGTATAAAGTATGTATATAACACAAATATGATCACTGTATGTAGTTGCTACATCACTTGTTTATTTACCACAAGCATGATTAATATGTTCATATACCATGATACATGACGCTATGCTATATTTTATGATGCATACATGTTTGATGCATGGGAAAATCTCAATGCCTATATGTACCACTGAGCTAAAGAAGGTCAAAGAGCTTATAAACAGTAGAAGTTGTTAAAGAGAAGTTAGCTAGAGCCCATATCAGAAGAGGACATTTGAGACCTGGCTTGAGGGTCTATATATCATGTTTTGTATTTTGTACATTCATGCATACATGGGCAGTATTTATAGCCTGTATATGTTATGTATTTTGTACATATATGAGGCTTAAGTCTGAAACTATATGTTGATGTATATAATGTGTGGGAAGAAAAAAAAAATATATGAGCCATTATGATATGGACCCGGAATATATGTGTGTGATTACTACATATAAGGTAACGATAAATAGTCAGTAGTAAGCCAAGATAAGCACAGATAGTGGCATTTTATCTGTATAATAGGATTGTTCCTGTTATAGTATGATATAATTGGCATAGTCCTGTTATATAGGTAGGGCGTCACAAATACACATATGTACATGTAATCATATAATTTATGGCATATAGCATTGGTAACACAAACATCTACAAATCATGTGAGCATGACAATTGTCAAGGCATTTGATTGATCCATACCACAGTTACATGTATATTCCATACTCCACACACATACTTAATAGAGTCATAGATTATATATCGATTGTTTTCTTTATCCTAAATGTCTGGATGTCTCAATTACCAATCGATGCGTTGACCTCTCAGAGGCTCGAGCGTACATCGATTGTTCTCATCAATCATTCAAATATCTCATTTGTATATTGTTATTCAATGCAGTCAAGGCATATTCATATTCAATATCGTATATGTATGTCTTAAAAGAATAGACATACCAAATTCATGTAACAAATTTATGACACATCATATCACTTTTCTTCCTCTGATCCTTCTATTAATTAATTAATTAATTTCCACACTTCACTTATAGTTTATCTGCCCAAATCTCATTCCCGGACTGTCTGGATACGGGGGTGTTAAGTAGAAGCACTCATACCCGAGCTTAAGCCACCATACTCACCCTAATCTCTGTAACACCCCCCTATAGCTTACTAAACTGCTACACAAGGGAGTGCTACCACATACATATTACTGATCCTTTAACTATTATTCCCTTTTTAGCCTTTATTATGATATCATCCATCTAATAATCCATAGCAACATGTAGGCATCTAAATAATTATCATGCATTTATGCTTATTAAATAATCTGTAATCAATAAGTCTATAATTAGGGCTATACATGCCCAAAATGAAACAACCATACAAGATCTTAAAACCATAAGTTCATAATGCAACAATCCTTATTAAAACAATTGTCCAATATCCCAAAATGCATGAATATAGTAAGATGCATAAAATATGAGCTGACTCTAAATCTGGATGCTGTGACTGACTCGGCTCTCTATGTCAACTCTTCCTATGGCTCCAGACTTGAGTGTAGGAAGCCCACATGCTAAATTATCCAAGCTTAGTGGAACATATAATAATAAAAATTCTATCATACATAACATGCAATTCATATCATATAATCATGTTATAACATAACCTTTCACATTATAAATTCATATCAACTGTAGCCATAGCATACTTGATAAGCGGAAGCCATTCCTATATTCATAATCACTATAACACAATTTTATGTTTCTATTTATCCAATTAATTTACCCAATTACTCTATACTAGACTATAGATACGGGGTTGTGAATATGAGCACTCTTGGAGTTGAAGTTACCCTACCCACCTAACCATGACTGTTTGAATCTGTATCTGAGTTAAGTATGCTCACAGAGCTGAAGCCAACTTGACTGAAAAATAAATAAATGCTAGCATAATGGGTCAAGGGTGCTATTAGAGCTGAAGCCACCTTGCTCAGAAGTAAACGCATGAATAATCCTACGACACCGTAACCACCCTTAATGGCATGCTATATATCCTATATAGTCAATCCTAGTACAAGTAAGGGCATTTAAGTCTTTTTTCTTTATAATCGCATGAGCCACATTCCATGGTTAAGATAATATTTCCATGATATCGCATGGCAACATAAACATTGTAACCTATTATCATTCATATCATCATGTCCATATCATATGACATCATAATCCATGTATCATCATATACACATTCATAGTATATCATGGTTCACATATCATCATATGCATATTCATTTATCTCATGTTATGTCATAGCACATAGGTCATAAATCATTATCATCATGTCCAAAATCATATAAGTGTGTCATATATATCCCTTGGCACTATGCAATATGATGCTATAGCCCTAATATTGTTGGCCTAGCATGTCGTGGGGCTGTACAGGCCTGGGGTCACATAAGTCCCAATCGGGAAAAGCACGACCTCAACAATACGAATTCAATTTTCACATGCAAACTCCAATTCTCTTGATTTTCAAGCACAATACAAATTTTCAAAACACTATAGATCATATACACAGTCCACATTGTCATTTTTAACATGCCATAATCCATTTAACTAATTGAATATTGATTTAACATGAAACTCATACATAATCCTTGTCTTTAATCCATGCCATCATTTTCACACCATTCAAATCAATATTCATGGCATTCAACAGAGGCATATCATCCAAATACCTAGGCACTAGCAATCATATAGTCAGAAATAAATATGATTATATGTACAAACCTTTAACAATGGAGCTGTAAACTCTCTTTTTCAACGTTCATCTCCAGCTAGGTGGTTGTTTCCACCTTTTGTCACTTTTCCTAATAGAAATAACATGTATACAAAGGTCACAATCGAGTTCTAAATGTGTAATTATATTTTGTTGATAAGGAGTTATCGAAACTAAAACCCTAATCTATCTTAACACCATAAAAACTCAATCTAATCTTACAAGTTCATAGGGCCAAACAATTTAGAACTTAGGAAAAACGAATACTTACAGATAATTGATGAAAATATGAAAATAAACTAGAGGAAACCAAGTCTCTAATATGCCCAAAACGTGTAGGTCGTGTTCTTGATTAAAACCCCCAAAATCTATGAATAAACCTTGTTAAAAGAACCTTGGGATTTGTTTTATGGATTAGAAACAAAGGGGAAATGGTGGAGAACAAAGGAGGGTGTCTCTGAAATGAGAAGAGTGTGTAGCGGATGGCTAGGGTTCTGATTGAAGCAAAACAGAACATAAAAATGCGTATTTTTATAATGCAGTCCAGAGACAAATCTCAACTAGGAAACCCAATATCACGAGCGGGACACCTCCACTAATCGCAATGCTCTAGTCCTGTGCGGGACACAGTCTTAAAAAACTTTTTAATTTATTAAGCCGATTACTAAAATACCCTCCAATATCCATATTATTTCTAGGTCCTAAATTGTAGGCATTACAATCTCAAGTCAAGAAGGATCTCCGAGCTTAAAACAACTTGACTGAGTATAACATCATCATCTATGAGTACTACGTACAGGGACACTCTCCGAGCTTAAGCCACCTTATCCTCACTCATATATCTTGTCCGTACGTACTACTTATCCCTTTAATGGTGCACAATCTACCCTAAAGTAGTCCACAAATTGAGAAATGGACATTTATTACCTCTTAACTTTTCGTTTCCATCTCGATCTCATATGATTCAATCAATATATATAGTATATAATCACATTCTTAAATTCACAAACATGTTTTCATGTTGTTTAACACCATTTCTAAGCATATGGGAATGATTGGCATGTTTTAAATCTGATAACACATCATTAAAACAAAGTTCATTTTTGTTGTGAATAGTGTCTTTATTGTTAGTGATGTGCCCAAAAAGCAATCGCCTTAGGCACTTAGTGTACACATTCATAAAGACATATTTTCATTATATTAGTATTCATTTGCATATGAATTGATATAGATCTTAAACTGATTAATGAAAGTCCATGATATGAAACATAGCATGAAGGAAATCATGATGGGATCGTGATAATGAGATTCATATCATGTGTAATTATATTAGTATCTAAATTATCCCTAGTCATAGCATTAACAAGATGGGACATTGTTGATCCAGATAGACTAGCACATGTTATATTCCTTGATTAGATCAAGTAGTAGATCTCATAAGCTGTGAGCATGAGATGTTCAACATTAACATGTGGATGCTTGCTAATAGTAGTCAAGTACATTGGATGACCTGCTATGAGACAATCATATGGATTATCTATTCAAATGTCAATGATAGTCTCATCATAGCAATGTGCATGTATCCTTAGACTTGAGGTACTCAAGGATATCTTGGATATTGATTCTGTGCTTTGACTCCATTGTTGCCTCATAGAGGTCATTTATAGGGTGGTGATTGGGTACAGCTTGAGGTATTCAAAGGTAATTGGGTAGCCAATAGAGGATTCACCGCTCCTGATAGAGGGAGAGTATATCCACGGCCTCTTGTTGGGATCATTACTTCGGAATCTCTGGCTAGAGTGGAACTGTCATGAAGATGGTCTTCAGTGACATGTCTAATTGAGTAATGAGTTTCAGTGACAAGATCTAAAATTACTTGGGCTAGGTGTGACGTAGTCAATCTAACGGGAGCTGACACATAGTCCATGCTCTGAACCGAGTGGGGTATAAAACGGTGAAAGGACGAATTGCACATATTGTTATTTATGGAAAGGTTCGTAGTCAAACCACTGACTTTCCGGTCAATTGGGGATCATGATGTGTTGCTAGATATCGCTCATGATTTGCTTAAATTATTTGATAATTTAAGTGGCCAACATAACCGGGAACCTAATGGGTCACACGCTTTGGAGATGTAAAGAATGAGTAAAATG
>CATIWF010051195.1:0-14707 GCA_949630135.1 Balakata baccata
TACACATGATAGGAATCTCATTATCATGATCCCATCATGATTTCCTTCATGCTATGTTTCATATCATGGACTTTCATTAATCAGTTTAAGATCTATTTCAATTCATATGCAAATGAATACTAATATAATGAAAGAATGCCTTTATGAAAGTGTACACTAAGTGCTTAAGGCGATTGCCTTTTGGGCACATCTCTAACAAATGTATGATAGATTTTTGGTAAAGATTGGATAGATCTCTCGAAATAGACCTTGAGTATATTTTTGGCATACTTTGGGTTGGCTTCAAGTATAAATATATTTATAATATTTTTTTAGGAACTTTTTATCATTTAAAAAACAATGATTTAAGTGCAAATATTTTTATAATATTTTATATACTTTTTAGCATTTTTGAAAATTTCCCTACAATATAATTTCCTCATATGTTCTTAATTTGCCTTGTTTATTTTGTGTTATATGAGATAGCTTGTGCTTATTTTTTGTCCAATTCTATCCTTATTCATTTTACATTTTACCTATATTACTCTTATAAATTATTTTCATTTCTCATGTCTATAAGTATCCAATAAACTTTCATTTATTTTAGTTTTTGACCATTTTTCATCTTGAAGTGTTTGATAAAAATTTAATTAAGATTAATTAATTTTCAAATTTAAGTAATAACACTACATTATTATTATTATTATTATTATTATTATTATTATTATTATTTGGTAACCTGTGGTCATAGATGACTTATTCGCCTTCCAAGAGCCTTTGCAATGTGAGAAGGAGATAAAAACCAAAACCAAGATTGAGACCAAGATGCGAAATGACCAAAGAAAGAGGATTAAGAGCCTAGACCAGGACCAATCAAGGGTTTCATACTCTCCAAGAATAGACAAAGACGTAGATAGAGCCAAGGAGACAAAAAGAACAAGCCAATTGGGCTGACACGCATTACTTGATAGCCCATATAGGCATGCCTACTACAAATGCCAGAGGAGCATGCCACAAAGCTAATATTTGGAAAGTGGATGTCCACCAAAGCAGCAAATGGGGGATGTGCAACCAAAACATATATAAACTATTACATATAGAATTTGCTAAGTAAGAAAACCATAGCTGTAAGGTTGCAGACAAGGTTATCATATTGGTGTGGTGAAAACTTGAAGTGGTAGAAGGAGGAGAAGATGGGAAAAAAAATTCCTTTGAAAGAGACTACACACTCTACAATTATACCAATAAACTTACAAAACCATTTGGAGAGCGTGTATAATGCCCACAGTTTAGGGTCTAGAAGTTAGCACATGTCATGACACACATAAAGGTTTGGTTAATTAAATAGGATTAATAGGTTAAGGATTGATTTAGTTTAACAAAAGATGATCAGGGTAGAGTTGCACTCACGAAATGATTATCACGCTTACGAAATGTTTCATGCTTGTGATATAGGAAGCGTGCTTATGATGCAGACCTGGACAACAACATTATAAATACATGTTTCCGCTCTGTTTCTTTCAATTTCTCAAAATCCTAGCCATCTATACACACCAAAAAACAACCAGAGAATTCCTTCATTCCCTATTGTTTCTCCTTAGATTAAACACAAGGAAAACATATTGAGATAAGAATTAACAAGTTTTAATCAAGGGTTTTGGGAGTTTTGCACAAGTGCATGAGTTTAGTTTTGAACAGCCTTGGAGACCGAGATTCTCCATCTCTGTTCCTTATTTCCAGTGGGTTAGGAATGATACGGGAAGTGGGAATGACCGCCTAGATGAGGGTGAGCAATAGATTGCGAGTTTTGGTCCCATTGTCAAGGTCTATACATATAATCATATTTATTCAAAATTCTATTGTCTTAACTTTGTTGAATGTGATATTCTGATGTTTTGAATGTTATCACAACACTGTTCATGATAATTTAATTTGAATAATTAACTATATGTTGAATAAGGATTTAACTGATGTTGTATTCCATTAATTTGAAGTAAGATATGTATATATGTATTTGGGAAATGGTAATATTGTGTTTTGGCATGTTTGCAAGTGTTGAGGCATGTTTGATGATATGGTTATGATTCTGGAATTGAAAGAATTGGTGTTTGCATGTAAAAATGAAAAATTGTATATGTTGGTATCACGACTTTCACGATTGCAAATTATTCTCACACTCATGAAAGGCCTGATACAGTCTTGCTTAGCAAGGGGTAGGGCCACGCATATATGACCTGGCAAGTCGTAGTGCACCATGGTGTGCCAAGGCACGATCTGAAACCCCAACACTCTTGTGTAGGGGACTAGAAATTGAATTATTGACTTATATGCATAAAATACCATGATTTATTACGAGGAACATGAATACATATGTAATGACATTTGTATGATTCTGCATGAGCATGGGACTATTGATTATAGTGATACATGTGTTATATATGATAATAAGCTATGTAATTCATGTTGGGCAATGCTATGTCATGGTATGTATATATGTATATGGTGGTATATGTTAAGACATGTGTATGATGATACATGTGACACGATCTAGTGACTTAAAAGAAAAAAAATTACTCTAATGCCCTTACTTGTACTACGACTGGCTCTAGGATATATAGCTTGCCATTCAAGGTTATTTATAGTACCATAGACTTATTATATGACATGGAATTCAAGCAAGGTAGCCCAAGCTCCGAGAGTGCCCTTGACCCCCTCTTTGCTAGCAATTAATTATTTTTTCAATCAAGTTGGTCCAAGCTTTAAGAGCACACTTGACTTGATCACAATTATAGATAATTATAGTTAGGTGAATAGGGAGACCCAAGCACTAAAAGCCTCCTATTCATAACTTGTATCCAGTAGTTTGAGTATTGAGTATTTGGGCGATAAACTAATAAACAAAATAATAAATGTTTATAGTTGTTATATGAGTGTAAGATTTGGCTTCCGCTTACCAGGTATGATACTATCTTTACTTAAGGAATTGTTTGACATGATAATATGAACATGACTGATATGATAGAGAATTTTATGAACACATGCTATAGAATGATATATATGTTATGAACTGTATGATATGCATGGTAGAATTTTTATAATTATATGTACTACTAAGCTTTCGATAACTTAGTGTGTGTGTTTTTCTGCATTTAGGTTTGAAGCTACAAAGGTAGTTATTGAGAGAAGCTCAAGCCTATTAGAGCACATCAGATTTAGAGTTAGCTTCCATATTATTATGCATTTTTATTACATGGCCATATATTGTTAGAGAAGTGCTGTAAAGGCAATCACCTTTAGCACTTCTTGTACATATTTTTTGATTAATAAAAGACATTTTCATTAATTTGGTATTCATTTGATATATGAATTGATAGTGATCTTAAATCAATCAATGAAGTCCTTGATACATAACATAGCATGAAGGAAATCATGATGAGATCATGATAATGAGATTCTTATCAAGTGTAATTATGTTAGTATCTAAATTATCCCTAGTCATAGGATTAACGAGATGGGATATTATTAATTTGGAGAGACTAGCACATGTTATATTCCTTAATTGGATCAAGTAGTAGATCTCTTAATATGTAAGCATGAGATGTTTAGAGTTAACATGTTGTTAACCGTAGGGTGATTGCTCTCTATTTTGATCTTGACAATCAAATTAACTGTTACTAACATCTTTATTAAGTGTTGTTTTGATAGTGTTCAAAGTTTCAGCACATTTGGTTAAAGTTTTCTCATTGAACAACTCAAGAATTTCCTGGAGATGTATAACTCCCGACCAGGACTGTAGTGCAAACCAAGCAAAGCAAGTGTCCAGACCGGGAAACTCTGCAGGATGATGACCCAAAAGTTCTAGTAGCAAAAGTAGACCGGGATATGGTATGTCCTGATTGGGACACTTAGTTTCTCGACCGGGAATGGTTGCAGTCCGAGTGGAACATTCAAAAGGATGTGACTATTGAAGAGGAGACACTACCAAAATATGACACATCATCAAAAAGTCAAAATACTCTTAGTCAAACTAACTTCGGTCCGGATCGGGAATGGTAGTCTCGATCGGGACTCATTGAAAGCCAAGAAGGCCCAAGTTCTTAGTAGTGGCATCATTGGGCAAGTCCCGACCGGGACAATTGAATAAAAACTAGCACTTGGGGTTTTAAGCCAACCAGAAGTTGCCACGTATTAAAATTGGGTATTTCCTAATCGGGACATCATGGTTCCCAACCGGGACACTTATCTTTGCAGATTGCATTTAATGCACTTGTAAGAGAACGTTAGAAAGAGTTATGGCACCACTTTGTAACGGCTAATTGGTAGGTAATCAGTATAAATACCTTACAAAAAGGCCATTTAATAAGATCCAATAACTCAACAAGTGCCAAAGCTATTGCAATTTATTTTCTCAATTCTTTCATTAATTGTTTTTGTATAAGGGTTCAAGTATTAATCTTAAAACACTTGGGTTGTCTTGTCATTGGGTAGTTTGAGCCAAATTACAAGGAATTGGTTGTTGTGTGAGCCACAAAACACAAGGAAAATTTGGGTTGAGTGTTAGCCAAACCATATCTGAAGAAGTATATGTTGAACAACCTCCCGGTTTGAAAATCATGCTTTTCCAAATCATGTCTATAAATTAACTAATGCTTTATATGGATTAAAGCAAGCCCCTAGAGCATGGTATTAAAAACTAAGTTTTTTTCTATTAAAAAATGGTTTTTCAAAAGGACATGTTGATACAACTCTTTTTATCAAAAAACATGAGCATGACACTCTCATTGTTCAAATTTATATTAATGATATCATTTTTGGATCTACTAATGAGACTCTTTGCCAAGAATTTGCTAAGTGTATGACTAGGGAATTTGAAATGAGCATGATGGGGAGCTCAAATTTTTTCTTAGACTCCAAATCAAGCAAGGCAAAGATGACATCTTCATCAATCAATCCAAGTACACAAAGGAATTGATCAAAAAATTTTGGATGGATGGATGTAAGAATGCCAAGACTCCAATGAGTACATCAACAAAATTGGACAAAGATGATAAGGGTAAAGCAATTGATGAAAAGCTTTATAGAGGTATGATTGGCTCACTTCTTTATTTAACCGCCTCTAGACCCGACATTATGTATAGTGTATGCTTATGTGCAAGATCTCAATCATGTCCTAAAGAATCACACTTGAATGCAGTAAAAAGAATTTTAAAATATCTTCATGGCACTATGCATTTAGGACTATGATATCCTAGAAATTCTTTATTTCATATAATCGATTTCTCAGATGCCGACTACGCCGACAGTCTGTTGAATAGAAAAAGCATGTTCAGGACGTGTCACTTTATTGGAGAGTGTTTGGTTTCTTGGCATAGCAAGAAACAGGTTTTGGTAGCCTTGTCCACCGCCGAACCTGAATATGTGGCTGCTGATTGTTGTTGCACTCAAGTCCTTTGGATGAAGCAACAACTAAAGGAATATGGTCATGACATTGACCACATTCCAATTAAGTGTGATAACACAAGTTCCATAAACCTCTCTACATCATTTCTTAAGGGATCATGTTCAAAATGGTGATGTAGTGTTAGATTTTATTGACACTGAAAACCAACTTGCAGATATATTTACCAAGCCCCTAAATGATGACAGGTTTTACTTTATAAAAAGAGAGCTCGGTATGCTTGATGGAAGCACCTTGATTTAAGAAAACTTTAAATCTTATTTTTGCATACTATTTGTTGTTCTCGTATGTTCTTTACTTGCTTAATGTGAATTCTGAACTTTAGGGATAGTAAATTTCCTATTTCTCCTAAGAATTCACGGAGATCTGATAACTCCAACTCGGGAACAATGTCCCGCTCGGGACATTATGCCTCTCGCTTGCGACTTCTTGGTCATCAATTTGACTGTTGGAATTCTTATCTCCCGCTTGGGAAGCCCCACTTCCCGATCGGGACATATAAAATTTTTTTATCGTTGCAACTTTTCTAACGTACACACTCGAGAAGCCTTCTGTCCCCATCGGGACTCGATCAAAATTTAAGTTTTTTCCAACCGTTAGAGGGTTCCTGGTCGGGAACCCCTATGTCCCGATCGGGACTCACTTGATGGCAGCCTTTTTGTAACCGCCACCAATCAAATTTTTCTGCCATTTAATTCCATCAAACGGTAACATACCCCTTCAACCCCTATAAATACTTCACTATTCCCCTTCTTCTCCTCACAATTGCATCAATACTCTTTCTTTCTTCCAACTTTTCTACAAAATGTTCATATTCTCTCCAAACTCACTCTCTCTCAAATGGCACCAAAGGTTGGCACCTCCAAATCAAGAGCCTCCAAAGGCAAAGGGGTGGCATCTTCCACCCAATTGTCCTCCTTTCAAGACATCTTCAATGCCTTCTCTAAGGAGGAGAAGAAAGATATGCCAACATATACTCCAAGAAGTTAATCTCAAATAGAACTCTTAATGTTGAAGATCTTGACAAGTTAGGTGTCAAAGATGAAATTTTAGGCACTTTTGATAAGATGGGGTGGACCACATTTGTCATGCCCTTTGAAGATGGTCATGATAAACTCACCATTGAGTTCCTTTCCACTCTCCAAGTCATCAAGGATGTCAAACACCCTCTTGGCTACTATGGGCTCTAATTTCATCTCTTTGGCCAACCACAAGAGATGACAAAGCATCAACTTGTTGATGCCTTTGGGTTCACAAAGGAGGGCCTCATCAACACATAAGCCATGCATCTCTCTCCTCTTGATGTATGGAAAGAGATCTCTCTTGAAACTAGGCTTGATAAGAGATCAAATGCCAAGCACATCAAGACTCTCTTTCACTTTATCCTCTATAGAATCATCACCTTCACCATCAATGCAAGGAGTGAAAGCAATGAGAAAGTCACCCATGAAGACCTTCTCTACATCTATGCCATGGTTCACAATCGGCCTACGGATATGGCCAACCTTCTCATATACAAATTTTAGTCCATGGCCTCCACCACCAAAGGCACAATTTCACTCCATGCCTAAATTAACTTTCTTGCAAGGCATCTCAAACTAATGACATTAGAAAATTGTACACTTCTCACTTCCTCTCGCTCTCAATATGAAAGGTACTTGGATATCCAATATCTCTTGAATTGTAAGGCAATTGGAAGACATTCAAAAGATATTGACTCCTTCTTCTATATCTTTGGGGAACATGGAGCCCAAAAGACCACTCAAGAAGTCACAAGGAAAAAGGCAAGACCTTCAATAGGAGGAGAAGGCCTAAGTGCACAAGAGATGCCACCTCCACCACCACCTCCTAAACCTCAACAACTCACTTTCCAAAGTCTTTATGACTTTCAAATGCAATCCTTCACCACTTTGAAGGATATGATGCAACATCTCCACCTTGACATTCAAAGCATGCAAGGGCAACTCAATTTGAATGTATGTACCTATAGCTTTGAAGAAGATGGTGGAGATGAAGAGGGTAATGATGAAGAAGGAGATGATTAGCTTAGAATTTATCTCTTACATTTTCGTTTTTTATCCATGATTATGTACTTTCTTTAATTCATTAATAAAATTGTCTTTGTCTTCTAAATATCTTATTCTTTTTGATATTGACAAAGGGAGAGAAGTAATATCTAAGTAAAAATTTAAAATTTAAACTTTCCCAATTAGGTATTAAGGTTGACTTTTTTGACTTTTGCTATTTAATATGTTTTACATCTTCAAATGATATGAAACTTTGAATACATATTACCTAATGTGTTAATTTGATTATAGAACTATCAATTTGACATTTTTTCCTAGTTTGATTGTCAAAATAAAAAAGGGGGAGATTGTTAACCATAGGGTGATTGCTCTCTATTTTGATCTTGACAATCAAATTAACTGTTACTAACATCTTTATTAAGTGTTGTTTTAATAGTGTTCAAAGTTTTAGCACATTTGGTTAAGGTTTTCTCATTGAACAACTCAAGAATTTCCTAGAGACATGTAACTCAGGACTGGGACAAGAGTCTCCCGACCGGGACTGTAGTGCAGACCAAGCAAAGTAAGTGTCTAGGCCGGGAAACTCTGCAAGATGATGACACAAAAGTTTTAGTAGCAAAAGCAGACCGGGACATGGTATGTCTCGACCGGGACACTCAGTTTCCCGACCGTGAATGGTTGCAGTCCGAGCGAGACATTCAAAAAGATGTGACCATTGAAGAGGAAACACCACTAAAATATGCCACATCATCAGAAAGTCAAAACACTCTTAGTCAAACTAACTTCGGTCTCGACCGAGAATGGTAGTCCCGACTGGGACCATTGAAAGCCAGGAAGACCTAAGTTCCTGGCAGTGGCATCATCGTGCAAGTCCCGACAAGGACACATGGAGTCCCAACCGGGATATCATGGTTCTCGACTGGGACACTTTTCTTTGCAGATTGCATTTAATGCACTTGTAAGAGAACGTTAGAAAGAGTTATGGCACCACTTTGTAACGTCTAATTGGTAGGTAATCAGTATAAATACCTTACCAAAAGGCCATTTAATAAGATCCAACAACTCAACAAGTGCCAAAGCTATTGCAATTTATTTTCTCAATTCTTTCATTAATTGTTTTTGTATAAGGGTTCAAGTGTTAATCTTAAAACACTTGGGTTGTCTTGTAATTAGGTAGTGTGAGCCAAATTATAAGGAAATGGTTATTGTGTGAGCCACAAAACACAAGAAAAATATGGGTAGAGTGTTAGCCTTGATACAACACCTATTAGGAGTGAGCTTGTTAAAACTCCAAAGATTGTAATCTAAGTGTTTAGATTAGTGAATACCCAATCTAAGTTGGGAAGAGGAGTAGGGTTAGTTAACACCTTAACCTCTATAAAATTTGTGTCTCAATCTTCTCCTTTTCTTCTACTATCTTGTAAGTGCAATTTTTTTTTAACTTCCCAACCAATTCATCCCTCCCCCCCCCCCCTTTTCTTGGTGATTGTTTAGGCAACACATGTGGATGCTTGCTAAGAGTAGCCAAGTACATTAGATGACCTTCTATGAGACAATCATGTGGATATTCTATTCAAATGTTAATGATAGTCTCATTACAGCAATAGTGCAAGTATCCTTAGACTTGAGGTAGTTAAGGATATCTTGGATACTGATTATGTACTTTGACTCTATTCCTTGTTAACTCATAGAGGTTGCTCACAGGGTGGTGATTAGGTACAACTGGAGGTATTCGAAGGTAATTGGGTAGCCAACAAAGGATTCACCACTCTGAATAGAGGGAGTGTATACCGATGGCCACTTGTTGGGATATTACTCAGAATCTTTGGCCAAAGTGGAAATGTTATGAAGATGGTTTTCAGTGACATGTCTAATAGAGTAATTAGTCTCCCAGACAAGATCCAACATCACTTGGGCTAGGTGTGACATAGTCAGTCTAGCGAGAGTTGACACATTATCCATACTCTAAAATGAGTGGGGTATAGAATGGTAAAAGGATAAATTGCACAAAAATTGTCTATGGAAAGGTTCGTAATCAAACCTTTGACTTTTCGCACAATAGGGGATTATGATGTGTTGCTAGATACTACTCATGACTTGCTTAAATTATTTGATAATTTAAGTCGCCAATATAACCGAGAATCTAATGGGTCACACGCTTTAGAGATTTGAAGATTGAGTAAAATGGCTTTGGATGGAATCAAAAAATACGAGAGAATTATTTCGAGTCGGTTCACGATAAGATCGCAGGAAAAAATCGCTCGGGGGGATTGACGGACTCGAGTGGGCCCGCTGGCCTAGCAAGCCAATTGGCCTCCCAAGTGTAAAGGGGGCATCTTGTAATGGGGGGAAGAATCTTGTAATGAAAGGGTAAAACAGTCTTTTCAAAAATAATTATATTTTTGTACTTTCAAGGGAGTGATGGCTAGAACATATTCATGTCTCCTCCTGCCAGGTCTCAACATGTCCCTTAAGCTTTTAAGGGGGAGTGACTAGTCACCTATTGGACTAGTCACTTGGATCGGATAGCTGACGGGCCCGTTCGCTTTGTAGGTTGCCCACTTACCCACATGAACGTTCCACAATTGCTTGGCCATCTTTGTAATGCTTAATTGAATATTAATTAAATACTAGCCCGATTTCTACTCATTTATATGCCTTTCTTTGTGTGGTTATGCCTTTTTTATGTGATTGCTTGTTGTATTTATGTGTTATCTTGATTATGCTATCATACCGTGCTTGCAAATGCTATCGGTTATTCGGTCGCTAGCCCGAATCTAACCTATGTCCCATCTTATATGCAGAATTAGTGAAATAACCCTTGGCTAGCGTGCTTAAATGCGAACCAAGTGAGAGCCACACGGTCCCAAATGTGTGGGCCCGTGACATTTGGTATCAGAGCGGAAGTGATCCGGCTTTTACAAAAAAAAAAAGAGAACATGGGAAAAACTTCCATGAGTTGAATTGAGGCTCTAGAGGAAAGGATGCAGTCCCTTGAGAGGGACAAAGCTAGTGAGGCCCTAATGGGTGATCGAATAGTAGATCTTGAGCTCATTTTTCAACGAATTAAAGCCTTGGAAGTCTCCAATAATTAATTAAAAATTATTTAATTAGTTTTTCAAACAAATACCGAAACGGAACTGTTTTGGGTACCTGGCGGGACTGTTTTGTTTAATTTTTTTGTATATGAATATTTCATTTCCAGCACCTTGAAATATTTTTATGTGATTAAAAATATGTTATTTTGATGTTAGATGCATGCCAAAATCAATTTGCTTGAATTTAAATTTCCAAATTAATTCTGACGACAAATGGGTCGTTTTGAGAGTCTTATTTGTTGGTTCGTTTGTCTTAATAATTTTGGCTCATGTTTGATAGACTTGAGCTGACCTAAAGATGCTTAAAATGATGATTTGAAGTTTTGGAAATTTTGAAAATTTTTGGAAATTAATTTAATTTGAACAATGACATATCTGGTATGACTAGAAAGTGGAATGTATGTTAAAATTAAATTGTTTAATTTTTGATATCATATTAATTTGATTTTAAGGTGAATTAATTTTGAATTAATTCTGGAAATATGAAAATTAATATAATTTGATTAATTATTAAATTCCATATTAAAATAACATACAAAATCAAATTGACCGAAACAATAAAGTAGGCAATTTTGATTCAAGTGTTGAATCAACTTTTAAATTTGCAAATTACACGTACCTGCCATAAAGACCGTAGCTGAGGAGAGAAAGGGACATTCCATTAAGACTTGAAAAGGCTTAGAAAACCTGATTTAATTTTGATTGAAACTTCAAAAAACTAGAAAGAGAGTACCACAAAGTGACAACATATGGACACTGCGAAAAGAAATGATCTAATATCACTTGAGCTCGGAAGCAAAGTTTACATTTGAAGGCTGTTGTAAAGCCTCTGTTGCACAAAATATCATCGGTGGGGAGCTTATTATGTATTGCTTGCCACTCCAAGAAGGAATGAGCAGGCAGAAGGTAGCGTTTCTAGACCTTAGAACTCCAAGCAGCAGAAGGTGAAGAAGAACAATAAAAGTTATAAGTTGTCTTACAGTTCCACATTCCATCATAGGATCCTCTAAATACAAAAGAGTCAACATCATCATGAGCAAAATTCGAATTTTCTATGTCAACTGTAATATTTGGAAATGCATCACAAAATGAATTTGGTAAATTCCAAATGTCATTGACATTAATATATGAAATTTTAGCATGAAGATAACAACATTATTGATGAGGAATACCAATACGGTCTGAAATGATATAACCCAGCCGATTTACATTCCAAAAATTAGTAGAAGAGGACCTGCCAAGAATCCATTGACAATTATTCTTGATATCCAAAAATGCAAATCGTATGGAAGGCCAAATGGAGGAGAAAATATACATAAGTTGTAGTGACAAAATGGCATCCAAGAATCGTGAACGAAGAAACTTAGAAACAAAGTCATCTGCTCAATGAACCCTCCAAGCCAATTTACTAAGCATTGATCAATTCAAGTGGTGAAGTCTTTTATCTCCTAATCCATCTTCTTATTTTGGCTTGCGACATTCTACCCACTTGATAGTGACAATTTTCCTACTAGATATGGATCCGGTCCATATTAAGTTACAAATTGATTTTTCTATGACTTTTAAAAGATTTATAGGCCATTTGTATACATAAATGAATAGATAAAGGGGCCATTAATCACTGAATTCACTAGAGCCAAACAACTAGCCATGGATAGAGAGCTCCCTTTCTAATTTTTGAATTTTGACAGTACCTTGTCCTCTAAAGGTTGCAACCATTTCCATTTGGGCGCTCCCTTGAAAAGAGGAACTCCTAGGTATCTAGAAGGAAGATTACCTTTATGCATACTAGATAGAGCAGTCAAAACATTAACTCTCTTATTATTAACTCCATTGCTAAAGAAAATTTCTGATTTATTCTAATTAACCATTTGATCTGAAACAGAACTATAATCATCAAAGAGCTACTTTAAAAGAATTGCCTTAGTAGCTTGATAAAAAATAAGGATATCATCAGCATACAATAAATGAGAAGGGCACTGAAATCTACTCGATGTATGCATCAACTTGAAAGCCCCAAAATTAGCCATTTGATTAATCTTCCTACCCATATACTCCTCCTCCAAATAGAAAAGAAGAGGAGACAATGGGTCTCCCTACCTAACTCCCCTTGGATAAAGAAAATACCCATGTGAAGCCCCATAAAAAGAAACAAAAATTCTTGCTAACTGAAAGATGTTTGAAACCTAGGTACAAAAAGAATGTGAAAAGCCAAAACAATGAAGCACTTCTAAAATAAAATTCCATTCCATAGAATCAAAAGCTTTCCTGATGTCAATCTTCAGAGCCATATTGCCTCCAAAGCTTTTAGAATCAAGAAGATTTAAACATTTAGAAGCCGTTGTTATACAACTTTCGATATGGCTCTCTTCAACAAAAACAAATTGTCATGGAGAGATATTGTTCGAGGCAATTAGAGATAAACAATATGCCAAAAGTTTAGTGATAACTTTGTGGATGAAATTGCTGAGAACAATGAGCCGATAATTATCAATTGATAGTGTCTGATGTTTTGGGAATAAGAGTCATAATACTTGAGTTTAATCCCCAAATCAGATTATCAATGACGAATAAATGCCTAACTATTACAAGTACATCTTTCCCATAGTATGCCAACAAGTTTTGAAGAAAATACCTATAAAACCATCTAGCCCGGGAGCACTATAAGGATCCATAGCAAATATTACATGTTGAACTTCATCCATAGTTGGAATTAGACAGAGCTCATAATTATCCTTGTCTATAACGAGCTCCATAATAACATTTCCGACATCTTGAAGTACTGTATCACAAACATTAGAGCTGAAAAGGGCTGAATAATAACTAACAATATGAGAAGAAATCAAGGACAAATAAGAAACCATGATATTGTCCATCACTAAACTTTGAATGCTAGCTTGTGGTCATCTTCAAAGAAGAAGATTATAATAAAATCTTGAATTTTGATCTCCCTTGTGCAAGTTAATTTCACCAAAAGTCATTATACTTTTAATAATTTGTGCAAAAATCACTTTTTTTTAAAATTTTTTTCTCATAAAAATTACTTTCAGCAATTTTTTTATCAGATTGCTGACACGGACAATAATATGGCACTACAATTTTTTGAATTTGCTGACGTAACATCTACATGAATGATGATGTAACATTACATATCAATATTCTGGTGCTACGTCATCAGCAATCTAGTAAAAAAATTGCCTTAAGTAATTTTTATACGAAAAAATGAAATTCAATGATTTTTATGGAAAAAATATTTTAAAAGTGATTTTTACACAAATTATCAAAAGTATAATTAATCCACCTCATGCAGCCACCGGATTCTGTTCTTCTCTTTTAAGGAGAAGCTCTTGATTTGTTATATGAGTTTCAAGCTAAAGATGAATAGCCATTTGTAAAGAATGCAACTCTTTGGTGAGACCCAAATGTTATATATCGGATTGAACTTTAAGCAATTGCTGTTGAGTCTTACTAATTTCTGATTTGACAATACCAAAGTGTTGGCTGGCAGCGGAAACGTTTATTTATTTTGGATTGAGGGGAGCTCTAGGTCTCGGTCAAAATTATATATTTCAAAAATTTTTAATTTTACCGAAACATACAATCAAATATTGTATGACATGAAAACACATTTTTCATGTTAACCTTGAGCATTTATCCATAACTTTTAACAAAACATATTTTTATTAACTTTTATAGATAAAATCCATTTTGCCAATATCATCCCATGAATTAAAGAACAAAATGGAAAAATAAAAGGATTCAGACAAACCTTTTATTACTAAGATCACCAAGGTGCAAATCAAGCAAAAAGACCAAAAACTTTGTTTACGTTGATGAAACTCCTTTTGCTAGTTCGAGATGTATAATCACAAATATTTTCTCCTTCTGATTTTCTTTCAATACTCATATCATATGAGAGAAAGAAAATTTCTAAAAACAAAAACAATTTTTGTTCAAAAAATTTGAAGTAGACGAAATTTTTTGTTTCTTTAAACCTTTTAAAGAAGATTAAGCTTAAAAGAAAGGAAGAAGATGGTGATTAAGAAGGAGAAGGGCCAAATTTGGCCAACTCACAGATAACCTTTTTCAACCTTCTTTAATAAGGTTGGTGACCGAAAATTCAATTCTGATTTTCTTTTCTTTTT
>CATIWF010051222.1:0-11313 GCA_949630135.1 Balakata baccata
AACATAATTACACATGATAGGAATCTCATTATCATGATCCCATCATGATTTTCTTCATGCTATGTTTCATATCATGGACTTTCATTAATCAGTTTAAGATCTATATCAATTCATATGCAAATGAATACTAATATAATGAAAGACTACCTTTATGAATGTGTACACTCAGTGCCTAAGGTGATTATCTTTTGGGCACATCTCTAACACTCAGTACCCCCTAAATATCTATCGCTTGAATCACCAACGGGAGCTGCATCTGTTATTATATTGCAATCATCGTCATCATTGTCGTTACGTTGTCATCATCATCATCATCATCTTCCAACTCCTTATATTCATCAATATCAAAATCATCATTATCCACCTCATTATTATCTCTCTCACATTCATCATCTTCCACATTGTCATTCTCACATTCTTAATTTACATTAGAAGTTTCAACCGCATCATTCGAATTTATATTCATTTTTTCAGTTTCAATATACAGCTCAATATAATTCAAGCAATGATCATCCTTTCCATGATGCTTATATATCATAATCATATCATCATCATCCCATATGTCAATACAACCGAATTTCTCATTTCCTTCCAACACTAACCTAGAACTCCTATATATAATTTTCAATATTTTTCTAAAGTATTATCTATTCTCATTACATTCCTCACTTTATCAGTAAGTTCTTTCATACATAATCTATCTTTGCTCCTTATCATTTTCGGGAAACTATTTTCATAATCAATACCAAATTGACTCTAAATTATATTTTCGGCCTAGTAAGCAATGATACAGGGTAAACTTCTTATATTTATAGACTATAAATTAAATAACCAAAAAAATTAATAATTAATATTTTGGTTCTATAACACTATCAATAATGATAAAAATAATGCATATAAATGATTTAATAAATTTCACAAAAATACACAAACAATAAAGTAATAAAATTAAATAATTATGTATATTTATATATAAATTAATTTTTATTACTTTTCTAGTTGCAAAAAAAATATTAATTATTTTATGCAAATAATATTAATTTTTATTTTATGATCAAAAAAATAATTTATGATTTTTCTTTATTTATAAAATTGCAAAAAAAATATATAAACAATAAAATAACAAAAATAAATAAATAATATATATATATATATATTATTTTCTTACTTTGCTATTTACAAAATAAAATGTTAACTATTTTACCTATATGATAGGATAGGGTTCATTGCACACCATACAATATGGATTTTATAAATTCACTTGGCTCCTACTAATTAATTAGCTATTATTTCTATATATGTTATTGTAAAATATGTGTTGAATTTCATATTTAGTATTTTATGATCAATAAAAATAAATTTTCTTTATTAAATTTCAAATTCACTACACTAGCAAATTCACAATATATCCACTTCACATTGCCTTATTTTGCACCAAAAATTTTAATTCTATCACTTTATTTTATTCGGTTACAATATCTATTATAGTCTTATTTTTCTATAATTCATATTATGTTATTTTAAGAGTATGAAACTAGTTCTTTTTGTTTTATATCTTAAAAATTTATAATTTATTCTACATGAACTATGCTATGGTTGGAGGGTGTAGAAATTTATTCTAAAAGTTTTTCTATCACAATTATTTATTCTAAAAATTTATAATAACTACACATATATTATATAAAATAAAATATAACTATAAAAAAAATTTTACGCACCTCAAATAACTTCTCAAACTTTTTTTCCTCTTTGTAATTTTTACTAATAATCTGGATATAAAATAATATAAATATAAATAAATTTTTTGCACATAAAATAACCATATAAAAATTTAGTAAAATTCAATATAAAAATATATTATAATTTATTATATGCAAAATTAAAAAAATAAAAATAAAACTTACTACACTTATACTTTTGCAAAACTTCTTTTAAAAAAATCACTTAAAAATATTTTTGATCCTTCTTCCGAATACTCTATCTCTTAAACTCTTTACCTCAACTTTTTCTTGCCTTGAATGAAAATTTTTTTGCTTTGGATGCATGGTCAGAGGGTGCAGAAATGGGGGTATTTAAAAGTAGTGGGATGACCCAAAATCCCTAGTTACACCAGCGATTATAGGTCTGCCTCCTACGGCGTAGCGCACTGAAGCTAATAGAGATCGTTACCCAGAGTTGCTTCACCCAGACCTTTTCAGACTTGCGTGTGGAGATGATTCTCGTGTATACTAGTGATTATATTGTTTATTGTATATCGCTAGTTTGAATAGCGATTTTTTTCACTCTGACCCATCCCTGTCCTACCTGGCAAAAATTGACACATCCAAGGAAATGTTTTTGTCTTCAACACATATTGGTAATTTTTTTTTATTTTTGGTATATTTAGGTAAAAACCCCATTGGGAGATCATTTTAATTTGCTTATTCTCTTCCCTTTTCCTTTGTGCTATGTATTTAAATGTTTTTGGAAAATTTACACATTCCATCGAAAATGAAAAGTTTTTTCAATTATATTGGCAAAAATTCCATGTTTTCAATCCTGTTTTTTGCATTTTTATTTTTACCAGTTTTTCATTTTTTTTCAAATATTATATTTTACTGTGTATTTAACATATTTTTCATTTAATTAAGATAGCAAATAATTATTTTTCACATTATAAAAATAAATTAATAATTTTATTAATTATTAATTTACATGACTACTATTAATCTTTATACATGTATTTCTTTATTTTTAATCATTTCTTAATTAACTTAATTAGCAAAAAATATATATATAATTGAATTTAATTAATTTAATTACCAAAGTAAACCATAGATAAACCTTAATTACAAAAAAATATGTAAACTTGTATTTAATTAACTTAATTAAGGTTATTTAATTTGGTAAACCTTGGATAGATTTTTGGTAATTTTTAGTTGAAAGATTGACTTAATGTTGGGTAAATCTTAGATAAACATTAGGTAAATATTTGATAAATCTTAAGTAAACCTTACATAACTTCAACTTTAATAAATTTTCTTACAAACATTGGGTAAATCTGGAGTATAACTTGAATAAATCTTAAATAAATCTTTAATAAACCTTTTGTGATTTCAATTTTCATTAATTTTATGGTAAATCTCAGGTAAATTTTGGATAAATTTTGAATAAATTTTGGGTAAACCTTATATAATTTCAACTTTCATTAATTTTGTGATAAATCTTAAATAAACATTGGGTAAATCTTGAGATAAGTTTTGAATAAATCTTTTGTAACTTTAATTTTCATTAATTTTTTGACAAATATTGGGTAAATATCAGGTAAATCTTAGGTAAATCTTGATTAATTCTTGGATAAATTTTGGTAAATTTTGAGTAAATCTTATGCAACTTTGACTTTCATTAATTTTCTTGTAAACATTAGATATAACTTGAGTAAATCTTTGAAAAACTTTGTGTAATTTCAGCTTTTATTAATTTTCTTGTAAATATTTGATATAATTTAAGTAAATATTGAGTAAATATTTGATAAATCTTTTTGTAAATTCAATTTCCATTAATTTTGTATTAAACATTTGGTAAACTTTGGGTAAACCTTAGGCCAATTTTGGATAATTTTTTGGTAAACCTTGGTAAATATTAAGTAAATTTTATGTAATTTCAATTTTCATTAATTTTTTGGTAAATATTTGGTAAATTGTAAATATAACTTGAATAAACTTTAAGTAAATCTTTAATAAAACTTTTGTAACTTCAATTTTCATTATTTTTTAAGTAAATATTGAGTAAACTTCAATTAAACCTTGGATAAACCTTGATTTTTGGTTTTTTTGAAAAAAACCTTATGTAGGTGATATTTTTGAAAAAAACCATGAGGGGCACCATTTTTGTAAGTGTTTACTAGCTTTTTTTTCCATTTTTATAAAATTCCTAATGTTCTTCTATGCGCTTTACTATGTCTTGATTAACACGTGAGTGGTAAACTTTTGTTGGAGGAGCTCAACCTCAAAGCATGTGAATATTTGATTAGTCTTGGTAATGAATGAAGTATTTGATGTTTATGCAATTTGTAATGCTTTCTTATTATATATGTAGATTTTGCCCTAATTGTCTTAGGCCATTTGTTGCAGCATAGTGGTGAGCATATCTACAAGTCTTGCGTACAACTGGGGCTCCATTCCCACCAATGAAATCAAGGTCTAGAAGAAGTATGAATCTTGTGTTATCCATTTGATTAATCATTAGTTGTATTATTTGCACTTAATGCTTTTTAAAGGATTTGTGATTGATGTTTAAGAGTAGTAGAGCATTAAACAGAGATTTAACTGAAAGGCACACTTAATCTAATGAGTGGTTTGTGATTCGAAACTGAAAGAGTCTTACATCAAAGAGGGATTGTGAGTCATCCTTCCAGTTCTAAGAGAAATTGAGAGGGAGCTCAGGCCAGAGAGTCTGTGAATGGAGTGAACCCTCAAAAAAGGGCTCAATTAAGATTATCCCCATGCCATCAGCCTTCATTATTAGGAGGATAGTCATTTATGAGACAAAACTCCATTCTGTTTCAGTTTACTGGTTTACAATTTTTACTGGTCCTTTCCAATTTTTTATCGGATTTTTTTAATACTTCCATTTTATAGTCAAACCAGACTAGACTAACAATAGGTTAACAATTTAGACCAGTCCAACTAACCGGTCCAATCTTAATAACATTGGTAAGAAGTAATCAAAGGGAAACCATTTCCACCATTTGAACCCTGTTCACAATCATATATCAAATGTTAAGCTCAGGCATAACCATTTAGCATGAAGATTACCTGAAGAACAAATCTAATAGAGATAAGAATACATCCAGCACTCTTGAATTATCTTGATTTAGTTAAATCAAAGACAACATATAGCTATACATGTAAATTTAGCATTCCATAAAATATTACCAAAACAGATCGAGTTTACACTGTGAAGCAAGTTAATAGTCATTCAATCTCTATCTGCTGTGGGATTTCTTCTTGTTTTGACCCCCCAGTATCTATATCTTCTACCGTAATACCAGAGGCTTCTACAGTTCTCGTGACCCATTCTTTTAATGGTTCTTCCTCCAAATCAAGCCTTAAGATCCCTGCAAACATCCCACCCATGAAAGCAACTGGCTCCTAAAGAGAGAGCAATCATATTAATACAGCAATTAGAAATACAGCATGTGTCAGTTTTTAAGAGAATTGTCACGATTAGAGAAAAATAATTCTGTCAGGTCCTATAATGCTATCACAAAAGTGAAACATCAAAACTTAAAAACTCAAACCAAGAATAAACAATTTTAATTATTCTGCAGTAAAATGGTGAAACCTGACATTTCAATCAAGTACTAGCATCTACACACAAACACAAAATTAAAATTGTTTAATGACGTCCTACTACTACAGCAAAAGCGAATGTAAAGATGAAGCTCAATAGCTTGAAAAAGTGAAGACTAGAACAACAAATTATTTATGAGGTAGGTTTCTAAAGTGAATTGTCATAGATTCTGCAAATATGAATTTGAAATAACAAAAAAAAAAAATCTTGAACTTTGCACTATTTAACAATTATATCCAATTATATAAAAATTCGATTTAAACATAGTTATTAAAGGTGCACCTAATGCGCAAGGCTCATTAGGCGCCAGCTTTAGCGCCTTAAAAACCCAAAGGTGGGCGCCATCACAAAGGTGAGTGCCTTGGTGCGCCTTGGGCCTAAGGCGAGGCACGCCTTGGTGCTCCTTGGCGCGCCTTTTTGACATTAGTTAAATATTTGTATTCTTTTAGTGTAGGAAAATTTGAACAATTGATTATAAATTGAAAATAGCTTTTAATAGACATTACCACACCGAATTATTTCCAAAACAAACAAAAAAGCAAAAAAAAGTTAGGCCAAAGAAAATATTTATTCCAGCATCCATAAAGACGATTTGAACAACACAATCTAGCCACAAGACTAATAGTGCTTCGCTATAATAATTCATATTTGATAAGTGTTAGAATTTGTTAAATACAATATTAGTAAGCTTAGGATCCTTCTGTGTTTAGGACTTCAAGTTTTTAGTAAGCCTATGAGCCTTATGTTTAGAATTTCAAATCTTAATTAAGTTTTTTTTCCCCTTTGTGTGTGTGTGTGTTTTTTTTGTTATGACTTATGTGTTTTTTTTGTTATGACTTATGTGTTTTAAGTTTTAATAGTTATAATATTATATCATATTACTAGTAGTCTAACAATAAAATTTATAATTTTTTTCAATTATTTTTTAGTTTTGTGCTTCATGTCAATTAAGCACGTGCCCGTGCTTACACTCCAAGGCCCCTTAGCGCCTTTAATAATTATAGATTTAAATCATATAAACTTTCATTTTATAAACAAATCTAGCATCAGTATCACTGAACCACCCTCTGAACTTAGCTGGCACTAACATGAATTCGCTAATTAAATATAACCGATGACCTGTAAAATGTAGTTGGCACTGACGTGGCACCAAATATCTCACAGATCAAAGCCATAAACAACACCATTTTGAAGTTAGAGGAAATACATTCTCACCATCAAAAGCAACGCTGTTTTCGTTTTTGCAATATTTTCTTCTCCTCTCCTCCTACCACAAAAGTTTCTCTACCAACATCTCCCTCGCTAAAAAATCAGTCCCTCTCTCAAATTAGCCCAATTCCCCTCCCTATATTCCCTCAATTCTCATTTCTCTAATAAATTGCTAAAAATCCAATCTACCAACCCCATAAAAAATGGCATTTGCATCTCCTCATGAACTCCTTATCTCTAACCCCCAACCACCCACCACCATTGCTCCTGTCGCCCAATCTCAGTCTCCCATCGTCGTACCTTTTCTAATAAGGAAATACTAGGGTTTTTTTATTGTGTTAACCTAATCAGTGAAGGTGAATTTGTTGCAAAGCTTAGAGCAGGAGATGAATTATGGGAATCGGTGATGGTGATTTTTATTTATTTATTTATTTTGAACTATGGTGATGGTGAATTTGTTTATGCTTATTATCTAATCTTGAAGAGGGTATAACCATTCCATTAAGTTATGGATTTCATTGCAAAGTTTCATATGAATTCAAGTATGAGATAGATTGCACAAATGAGATGGGAGATTACATCTTCTGAAAATTTGTTTAGCAGATAGTGATGGGGGTGAGGGGAGAGGAAAGGCACATTTGGTTTATAAATTGTGTTTTTAAAAAAAAGGAAAAATAACAAATCTTGCAAATACGAGAACAGGTCATTATTGTTAGTGGGAACATATTTTCTCTAACTTCAAAATGGCGTCATTTCCGGCTTCAATCTATGTGGCATTTGGTGCCACATTAGCGCGAACTACATTTTGCATATCATACGGTTATATTTAACTAGACAATCCACGTTAGCGCCAACTAGATTCACAGGGTGGTCCAGTGATGCTGAGGCTATATTTGTTTCTAAAATGAAAGTTAATATAATTTTAATAATAATTTTTGCAGAATTAAATATAATTGTGAAATAGTGCAAAGTTGATAATTTTTTTTGTTATCTTCCCAAAAGAAAATCATATCATTCTAGTTAACGTGTTTTGTTTTCTTCCGAATTGTAGGCAATGCAAACACTAATCTAATTACACAAAATAAGCAGCAACAAACTTGATGATCTCCTATCAAACAAAAGTGCAAAGAGAGAAATGTTGCTAGCTATCATCCTGTGACGTGAATAAAATATATACAACTATGACCATAGTTTCCAATGCCGCTAACAAGAGAGCATAGCATGTTCACTTCATTGACAAGTGACAACAGAAAATGCTAAATATATTATTGGAATTTGAAGTATATTGAGTATATTCTTTTCCTTTATATTTTTTATAGTTTGACACTAGATGTCTCCTTCAGAAAGACCTTTTACTCCTTTCTCCAAGAACTAGCTTAGCAGTTGTAGTGACTGACTTTAATTTAACCTCATCTTAACTGACATTGATTCAGTGTTGTTAAAGGCACGCCTCTCGTGTAATCTTTAGTACCTCAAATCAAACCCCCAAAGGCAGGCAACCTCTAAGAGGCACATACCTTTGTGTGAGGCGAGTCGCAGTCGAGATGCACCTCTTTAATATTTGGAATTTTTATTATATATTTTTTATCTTTTAAGACAAAACAATCTTAGCTCTTTATAATACACTCAAAGTAGGTTATGTGGGGCTTACTTATACCTGATTATTTCACTAAAAAAGAAGATTAAAAGAATAGAAAGAATAAGGAGAAGAAGAAAACTACGTGGAGCTTAGTGATGATGAGTAATGTGATGATTATAATTAATATTTAGTAGGAGATTAAGAGTGTAAAACCAAGATCATAATTATAAACTTATAGTAAATTAGTAATGAAAAACACTTTAAGATTTCTATTATAGTATAATAGTACTATAGGACTAGGACTTATAGCTATTTATAGGACTATATTTTACTTTTATTACCTCTTTTGCGCATATTCTTTATTGTGTTTTAAGTGCCTATTGAACATTATGTCTTGCTCTTTTGAATTGCTTTTCTTTGGTAATGAGTTAAATTCATGATTTTATTTTATGTATTTGTTGTGCTATAAGTTCTAGTTTTATTTTATTTCATTTTATTTTTTTTGCCTTGCTTCTGTCAAGCGCGTGTCTCGCCTTGCGCCTCAAACAATAAAAGCCCTTAGTGCCTTGGTGTGCCTTTCGCCATTAACAATTATGCATTGATTTCCCCCTCATCCCCTTTTCTAAATATTGCAGATTAGGAATAACAGAAAATCTTGGTTGTCCTCTATATGTCCTACTATTGTTTCTAGCAAAAGCAGCAAAAAGATGTTTTCTCCAGTCCTAAAATTAAAATTTCTTATCTTCCATATGGATACAATAGCAGGTTTATGGCCTTGGAAATTCTTGATATGCTAAGACTTATTAAATGAAGCAATAAATTAAAAATAATAAATGAATGGAAGATGTGCCACTGAAGTAAATAGCTATCAATTATCAAAGAAGAGATTCTCCAGGCAAACAAAATCTGAAGCCCACAATCAGACACTGTTTGCCCATAAGCTTTGTTCTTCACTAAGCACTTAAAAATGTTCAATGAAGTGAAAAATGGGAATGCTAAAGTAAGAATTTTCAGGTGCAGGAATTACATTAACAAATGAAAGAAATTTAATCACATATGAAACCATATAATATCATTTCAACCTATCATTCAATTCTAGGACAAGAAGCTGCTAATTATCCAAAAGCAACAAATTTTAGGCAAGAGAACAGTATCTAAGGCTCTTAACCATATTAAATTTTTTTCTTCAAAAGTTTCAAATTCAAATCAATTAAATTATGAATTCTGTAGTGAAACAACAATTAAAAATGGGAATGCTAAAGTAAGAATTTTCTGTTGCAGGAATTACATAATCAAATAAAAGAAATTTAATCACATATACGAAACCATATAATATCATTTCAACCTATCATTCAATTCTAGGACAAGAAGCTGCTACTCTCCAAAAGCAACAAATTTTAGGCAAGAGAACGGTATCTAAGACTCTTAATCATATTAAATTTTTTTCTTCAAAAGTTTCAAATTCAAATCAATTAAATTATGAATTTTGTTGTGAAACAACAACTATAAAGCACTTAAAAGCAATCGCCTAAAGTTCAAAAACAAAACCCAAATCAAATCAAATTCAGAAAGTTTAAATTACCCAATAGATGAGAGATAAACATTAAAAAAATATGTTAACTGAATTTACCTTAAGAGCATCTCTAAGAATAGGTTGATCGACGGGGTTGAAGAAGCACGAAGTTCTAACCTTAAAAGTAGGGCGATTCAGAGCAGGCAAGGAAGATGACCATCGGGATAAATGGGTTTCTCTTAGATTCTTCAAATTCAAATTGAATTCTAACTGCAAATATCATGTTTCAAACGATTCAGAATTTGTTTTCCAAAAGGAAAAGCTGATAAAAAAAGAGGGACAAGTAACATCTTTACCATGCCGCATGATGGAGTATTAACAGAGAGCGCCATTTTCTTTTTCTTTTAATTTGCTCTTTATCGGCTTTCGTCTCCTTTTTCGTCTTGTGCTCTCTATATCCCTAGTAATATACACTGAAGTTTACAGGCACCTACAGTATGCTAAGAGATACGAACTGATCTGAGCCTTTTATATAGCACTTCTTAAATCTGAACCGTTCAACGTTTTACCAGATACTGTTTTTTTTTTTTTTTTTAAATGCAGGAGGGTGAACTATTGTTTAAATAATTTTATTTTACCTCCTACCTACCCCAAAAATCGAACCCGAAATGTGTAGTTTTAAACACTAGCTACTTACCGACAGGCCACGCCCCCTTCGGGCATTGCAATTTAAATTTATATCTTTATTTTAAAAGAAATTTACAAGGCGAGCGGCATTTTTAAAGTTCTTTTCAATTTTTGCTATGGTTTTATTGTATTTTCATTCTTAACGTGGTTATTTTTAATTTTAACGATTTTTTTATTTTTAAATATTTATATTTTACTGTATACTAAACATATTTTTCATTTAATTAAGATATAAAATATCTATATTTCATATGTTAAATATGAATTTAAGAATTTTATTAATTGTATAGTCACTAATTGTCCTTATATATGCATATATTTATTTTTAGTCATTTTTAATTAACTTATTTAGCCAAAAAATATATAAATTTGTATTTAATTAACCTATTTACCAAAACAAACCTCGGACAAATCTTAATTACAAAAAAAATATATATAAATTTGTATTTAATTAACTTAATTAAAGTTATTTACCTTGGATAAACTTTTAAACAAATCTTTAGTATACTTTTGGTAAACATCAGGTAAATTTTAGCTAAACTTTGAGTAGAACATCCTCTCATATAATTAAAATTAACCCAACTATATAAGCAAGTGTTATAGACTTTCCGTTATTGAAAACTTGTGAAAATTTAAAACTTTTTCTTTTCCTTATATTATTATCTCTTAACATCCTTTCATACAAATTTTTTCCATGTTACCATTTTAACATATTAGTCCATATCTTATATCATGCATAAAACTATCATTTATCCAATAAAATAAATCTTATTTAGGCTAAACTAGCCCGATGTTTACAGAAGTGTATCATATAAATACATGTTCTTTAATCTAATAGACATGTACAAAACCTGTTAGAGATGTGCCCAAAAGGCAATCGCCTTAAGAACTTAGTGTACACATTCATAAAGGCATTCTTTCATTATATTAGTATTCATTTGCATATGAATTGATATAGATCTTAAACTGATTAATGAAAGTCCATGATATG
>CATIWF010051258.1:0-17904 GCA_949630135.1 Balakata baccata
TAAATTTAATATATAAAATTTAAATAATGCATATACATATAACTTCATAAAAAATAAAATCTAAAATATAAATAATTACAGAAGACAACCAATTTTTAAATTTGTTAAATATAATAAATACCATGGAAATCAAATACAACGAATATAAGATGGACAACAATGCATTAATTAAGTGTAACAATGAAATTAATTATTCATGTTTATCCATCACAAACCTAGCCTTTTTTTCTCTCAAATTTTTCTTCTTTTTTTATCTTATCTAACCACCGTCTTTTTTAAGTAAGGAGATGTGATTTTTGCTTATTATTGGCTTGAAATCACTCATTTACATCTTTTTTATCTATTTATTTCTAAAATAAGTGGTTATTTCATATATATATAGATTTTTATTTTATTTGTTTTGTTTTTCATGATTTCGTAATCTTGTTGCGGCGTTTAGTTTTATCGTCTTGTTACGATATTTTATTTTCGTTGACTTATTGTGGCGTTTTTTTGTGTGGACAATTCAAATAGGAAAAATATATTCGATCTAACAATAATATCAAATCATATTATAGTCGTCAGTATATTACTAAACTGAAATTATAAGTATTATAGTCACTATATCATTATTAAATTTGTAGGATTTGAACCAATTTATTATGTTATTAACCTGAATATTGTGAATTTCTTTATTATTTCACCTTCTGTGATTTTTAACAGATTTATATATTTTTTTATTGATATATTACTATAGTTTGAATTAATAAAATTATTTTGCATGAAAAAAAAAACGATAGATGTCCTAAAATTGGTAGAAGAAATAATTGCCACCACAAGGCCGTAGAATTTGGGAAGCCACAAATGGAAAACAAACTACAGAAATCCTTGTTTGATTAGATTTTATTTTTATGAAGTTATATATATAAATATATATATCAACTTAACCTACCCACCCAACTCTGGCCAGTTATAACTTGTGATTTATGAACTAATGAAAGTCACAAAGTTTGTATGGTAAATTCATTCACGCAATATATGTTTTGTTTATCAACGCCATGTATATTTTTCTTACCTCAACATTTAATATTTTATTTATTAGTGAATTTAATAATCTTACTTGTCTGTTTTTTATACAGCAGCAAAATATATATATGAATTTGCTAACTAGGTGGACAGATTTAAGTTCAGAACTTTTGAGAAATTGGAGTGAATTTAATTAACAGAACTAATGCTTTTACCTCGCTGTTTTCTATGTGCATAAGCGAAGATGCACACGATCAGCAGAGCAAAGCTATTGGATCAGTTTAGGAGTTAGTTTAGGGCAGTTATTTGTTTACTTTTTAAATGAAAAATAACTATGTAAATGAACTAGGTATACAGCTCTTGCAATATGGTGTCGAAGCAACTTCTTGCGTTAGCTGAGAAAATCAGCAAAATAGAATATATTAAATATATAATTTCATTTTGAGGGATTTTATATATCAATTCAATGTTTTATCCCAATTGTGTTAAAAACAATGTTATTTTATTGCATTACCAATAATTTTACATCATTCCAATAAAGCTAACAATTAAATGATTAGCTAGTTAAGCCAAAGGGTTTAACCCGCCAAAGGAAAAACAAAGAATATATATATATGATAAAAGGCCTTTTGATAAACAATGTAGTTACTACAGTATTCAAACTCTTTTGACCTTCTGTCACTTGGAGAAAACGACGCCGTCTCCAGTAAAACGAAGCCGAATCTCTCTCTTCCTACAGCAAACGGCGTCGGTTTGGATGGCATTCTGAGCGATCCCACTTCAAAACAACCCATTTAATATCCTCATTTCTACCAATCAACCCTCACTGAGCAAAACCCAAAATCTCAAACTCAAAATAGAGAATCAATATCAGTCAGGTAAGAAATGCTATCGTTACCAAAACAAGAAGGGAAATCCCTCAAAACAAAGAGAAAAAACAATCTCTTCGTCCAACAGTTCCTCTTTTGGTTGTACTAAAATTTTGAACTTGCCAAAAAAGAAATGTAAAACAACACAAAATTGACAGTACCTCACCAATTAAACAAAGAGGAATTCAAGAACCCGCGATCTAGAAACTTCAAAGTCAGCATCTTTACGCCACAATTCAATTTGGGTTAGTGTAATTTCTCCTTTCCGCAGCTAAATGTGTGTTTATGAAGGAAAAGGAAAGATTTTTAGATTTGTTTAAATCAGGAAACTGCGTGGTATGTGAGTGAAGCTGAGAAGGGGAAGAGTGGGGTTTAAAAATGAGAGAGTCGCAGTGAGAGGAGAAATGAAAATGAGAATCAATTGACTGAGGAAGAAGGTGAAGGGGAAGGCTAAAATTGAAAAAACCGAAAGAAAAATTAGAAGAATAGGTACATTTGATTCAAGACCTCTTGTTGCTGCTCTTGATACCAATTCTCCATGAAAAAAAGTGAGGAATGCATTACCCTGGTATCGATGTCCTTAGGCTGGGGGAAGAATCTGCTTTGAAGGCAGAGAAGGAAAGAAGCAAGAAATGGAAGGGGGCTTTGGGTATTTCCGGCCAAGGAGAAGAAATGAAGGAAGAAGGATTTCTCTTATCTTATATATTTGGTTTATTAAAAGTAATTGAAATGCATGTGAGCCAAGTGGCCTTCATGCAAGAATGGATTAGTAATAATATTCAATTAATTAATTTTAGTTAGTCTTAGTTGAGTTCATCAATGTAAATTTCTTAAATGGTCCTCATAGTTTTTACTTTCCTCACAAACGGGACCCTAAATTTTAAAACAAAGAGGAATTCAAGAACCCACGATCCAGAAACTTCAAAATCAACATCTTTATGCCTCAATTCGATCTGGGTTATTGTAATTTTCCTTTCCACCGCTAAATGTGTTATGAGGGAAAAGGAAAGATTTTTAGACTTGCTTAAATCAGGAAACTGTGTGGTGTGAAGCTGAGAAAGGGAAGAGTGTGGTTTAAAAATGAGAGAGTCTCAGTGAGGGGAGAAATGAGAATCAACTGACTGAGGAAGAAGGTGAAGGGAAGGAAGGGCTAAAGTTGAAAAAACTGAAAGAAAAATTAGAAGAGGTAGATTTGATTTAGGACTTCTTACTCCTACTCTTGATACTTGATAGTATTCAAAATTTCAGCACATTTGGTATGAGTTTCTCATTAAACAAATCAAATATTTTCTGGAGACGTGAAATTTCCGATTGGGATAGGAGTATAGACCGAGAAATATATTTCCAGACTGGAAAATTTACTTTCTAATTCTTCTAAAGTTTCAAAAGTAGACTGGGACAGGCCATGTTCCGACCAAGACAGACCATTTTCAGACTGGGACATGTTATATTCATGAAAAAAAGAATCTGGTTTGAAGGCTGAGAAGGAAAGAAGTAAGAAATGGAAAGGGACTTTGGGTACTCCGGCCAAAGAGAAGAAATGAAAGAAGAAAGATTTCTCTCATTTTTTATGTTTGGTTTATCAAAAGTAATTGAAATGCATGTGAGCCAAATGGCCTTCATGCAAGAATGGATTAGTAATAATATTTAATTAATTATTTTTAATTAGTCTTAGTTGAGTTAGTCAATGCAACTTTCTTAAATGGTCCTCATAATTTTTACTTTCCTCACAAACCGGACCCTAAATTTTATTTTTTGAGTTTCGGGTCAAAAATTTTGAAGTTTTGATACAAGTATCATGTTGTAACGTGTACTGTGTCTCACCATTTTTAGTTTTACAAATTTTTGTCCAAGATGAGAATCTCAAAATTACATTTTGGTCTATTTTTAAGGGCTCTTTTACATAAAACTTATCATACTCACCCCAAACTAATTTTTTCTCTAAGTCTAAATTTAAATTCGGATAGTATCGTATTTGTTTTGATAATGAATGTGCAAAATTTAAATTCGGATAGTATCGTATTTGTTTTGATAATGAATGTGCAAAGTTACTTATCGGCCCAACTCGCTCCACCATGAAATATGCATATCGGCCACTTGACAATTGTTAAATGAAGAAAACAAAATAAATAGAATAAAATGGTAAAATAATTAAATTATTCAATTAATTTTCGATAATTATATTTTATATTATTTCTTTTTTATTAATTATAATTTTTTTATACAGTAGCTATTATTTAATATCTAATGTGTGATAGTAAATATATGCAGAAAAAAGATAAAACACTTTTTTTTCTCCACAAGTGCATCATTTATCAAGAAAAAAAATGATTAATTGTAATATCTATATTCTTAAAAGATATATATATATATATACTGATAATTGGCTACTAACTATTTATTTGTATTTTTCATTGAACTCTAACAATATATATGTTATTGAGAGTGAAAAATATTTTTATATTATATGTATTTGCAGTAATTAATATTTACTTATTCGTTAAATTTTAATTTATTTATGTATTATTTATTCTATTTATTGTTTATATTTTTTTCTCCCGACATAACACGAGGACACTTACTAGTTAGTTATAAATTATAATCAAGTTACAAGACACTACAGAGAGATCAACTAAAAATTAAATACAAGATACGCTACTTTCTATGGACAGTAAGAAACATGTCGACGTTTCCTCCGCTATCCTGAAAAAAGTTGCAGACGGCCAAACATTCTAATAGCAGAGGCATAAAGTCCTCATAAACTTGTGAATCATCGAGTGCTCAAGCCAAAACTTGAAAAATTTCTTATATCATCATCGCAACAACTAGCTTCTATCCTAGATTAGGAGAAAATGATATCAGCACAACCTAAGGTGGCACCATCACTTCGCTCAGAAGAGACAGCAAGCCTAAAACTATAATCAGTAGGCAATAACTCCAAGTCTCCAACGTACAAACTCCCTGCAGAATCCCATATGTTGGGTTGATTATGTGAACAATGACAATGCAATCCCTCCAAATGATTTCAATCATTCTACAAACCATCCAACCTCATTATTTTTAAAAATTAATATTTTGTAGTTAAAAAGTCAGCCTACCAGGTCCCTTTTCCATGAACATACCTGAACGTTCTCACAACAATATAAATGCCAGAAATATTTCCATTGTCCCTAATTCATGCATACATGAATATTAATCCTTGAGCATTCCACCTTTACAAACAAAAACTAGCACTCACTATTTGGTTACTGAACTTGTTAATTGACAACATATATTTTACCTACAGCTACCAGTGCTCCTCCTCAAGCACAAATTCACTGGGAATAGCATTTCTTCATATTAAGCACTATAACGATAGCTCTTTGGGACCTTCTTCTTTCTCTCTGCATGGGTAAATGCCCAAGTATCATTACACTTTACAACTTCTAGGATCAATTAGGTCGAACAAGTTTTATAAATTAGGCTAGGCAGCTCTTTCCCCAATCCAAGCTTAATATAGTTTTGCTAGGGTTATTGAACACCATTTGAACCCAATTCCTAACTAGCAATGAAGTACTGTAACTCATCCAGTTGCCCACCATCTACTCTCCTCAAGCTTACCTTTTCAAAAGACTTGTACACCAGATTCACAATAAAAACCTCCAGTTTCAAGCCATCAAAGCATGTCAATGCATCCAATAACGCTATTTCTAACTCAATAGGCACATTAGGAAACTACATTCCATCTTCTCCACGAGTTTTTTTTTTTCTTTTTAAAAAAGGTTTTCCCTAAATGCACAACATCCTAATCCACAAGGTACACCAACAAATTTCAATTTAGACCATTTGTAAACCCAAAAAATAGTTGATAAAAATGAACAGTATGACAGCAAAAAACAATTAATCAATCAAGATGAACCATAGAGCACTAATGATTGATCTATTTATCTAAGCCCATGCAGAAAACATTGGACCTCAAACAACAAAACTTCTAAATCAATTCCATAAACAAAGTGCATAAACAGAATAAAGATAAGAGAATAGCACATTAAACTGGCTAAACCATCATTTGAAATATCAAAATAAGCTCAAAATTAAACAACAATATCATTAAAATCCCATCTAAACAACGTCTTTAAAAGTTGGAAAACGTAAACCTCCTCCAGGTCTTCCAGAATCAAACTTAACAAAGTAAAAATAAAGCTTAAACCAACTCTTCCACCTCAAAACCCTAGCTTGGTGCGACGCCAGTGCCTGCGCTTAGCATTGTACCTGAACAAGAACAAAACAAAATCAGTATGAACTAACACTTACATTTCCAAAAATCCAAAACCAACACCGAATACACATATACAAATATGTAAGCATACGCATACCTGATGGTATTGTCGGTTCTCATGCGGATCCAGTGAGGAATTGGCCTGTTCTGCCTCATCTTCTTTGCCAGCTTCTTCTTGATACGGAAGGTCTTGTGTGAGGGCTACATATCAAAAACACACCATATTAGATCCATATTAACCAGAAATCAATCTCCATATCCAAATTGGCAAAGAGAGAGATTGAAAGAGGGACAGAAAGAGAGGAATACCATTTTGGCGGCTTCGGTGCTTGGAGGCAAAGTGGAACCCCGGAGATAAAAACCCTAGATTGCAAAAATCGGTACTTTTATAGCTCTGAAGACCCTACTACGTCGTTTAGTTAATAGAGCCGACCAAGTGACGGGGTTATAAGGCATACAATAGAAGAAACAAACTAACGACGGATTGTTAAAGCATGAATTCCGGTCGAATTAGCGTTATACACCATTAGTATATTATACATATAAAAAACGGTAATAAATTTTTAAATAAATTATATTTAGCAATTTGATAAATATTCATTATCCATTATACTTATGTTTATTTTTTTAAAACCTTATTGGTATATTTTTTAGTTTATTAAAAAATATTCATTTGTTATAAAATTGTATATTTTTTACGAATAATGTAAATGTAACTATAGTATATAAATTATAGGTTTATTCTATTTCATATAAAAAAAATTGTTATAAACTGTAAGTTTATTAGTAATAAAGTAAATGTTTATTATTTTATTCAGATATATTCGTTTTATAGATTCATTAAAATTAAAGTAAAAGTTAATTGGTTTATTAACATTCATTTCATTTTTTTTATTTAAAGTAATGGGATATTATATTATTTTTTTGCGTTGATATGTACGTATGAATCTATTGGATTTTCTTGAGAAATATTTTTTTTGTATTTAATTAATGAATATTATATTATTTAATTATTTTTTAATATATAATATAATTTATAGATAATGAACTTGTAGTAACAAGTTAATGAATTTATTCTTTATTCTTAATAAATCTTTTTCAATAAATTAATTAACATTTCTCAATAAATGAATAATGAATATTTACGAAATTGTCATCATGTGTTTGATAATTTTGTAAGTTTATTTTATTTATAAAATTACTATTACCTCTAACATGTGTAATTAACTTTTGGTCCGTAATATTATATAGACTGAGATCCACAATATAATTTGCAACTAATGATCGTGTTAATTATGCTTCATGGTCCCACATTCAAAAAGATAACATGTTAATTTTAGTTAAATAACTAAGTGAAAGTTCGTGCATTCCGTGTGTGTGTGTCTAGTTTTTAAAAAATTATTTTAGTTATAAATAAAAGTTGATATAATTTTATATTACAAATAATTTTTGAAATATTGAATTATTGTGATTTATATAGTTGAAGTACTTCGGTAAAATTGTTGGCTTAGAATCCAACACAATTTAGGATTAGAATTAGAGTAAGAAAAGGAAAGGAAAAAAAAAAAAGAAAGAAAAAAGTGTTGGTCGTGAATAGAAAAAATTGGTTTAAGAATCTTTATTTGATTTGATTTCTTTGGCTTTTCTCCAAGTAATATAACTATTTTTTTTTTGTTAGCTACTATTTTTTCTAAGAGACAAGTGATGACTACAAGAAAAAAAAAGACATGTTTTTTTAGGCATATCAGAGTTTTTTTTCTTTTCTACGAGAAATTAAAGATCCAAAGGTTAGAAATTTTTGTTCTTTGATTTATCCTCTGGATACTGTCAATACCTTCTGGTATTGTTTATTGCAAGAATATTTTGAAGAATTGTTTCCTTAGCTATTTTCAATTAAGGAGATTTGGAGTTTTGACTAGAATTAATTTGTGTACTTCTTGTATTGGGGATCTCAAGTTTGTGATTAATTTGAGTGTTGATTGTACCTTGATTTTTTGATAATAGATTTGATTTGGAGTTTGGTCCGTAGTTTTTCCCTCTACACTAAAGGGTTTTCCACGTAAATCCTGTGTTGTGTTTGTGACTGCATTTTTCTTTAATTTCTATGCGCGATTATTTTTCTTCTATAGTTGATTGAATATTTTAATTTGTACTATTATTCTTGTTTCTGGCACAATAAAGTGGTATCAAATGCTGCTTCTTTGAGTGGGATAATTGTGTGAATTGAAATAGATAATTCAACTTGTTTAATGGTTAAATTGTTAGCCTCAAATTATTCAATTTGAAAGTCGATGATAGAGAACTATTTGTATTGTAAGGATTTATTTGATCCAGTTAAACTAGGATCTAAGAAGCCAGCTGAGATGAGTGAAGGTAATTGGAAGAAAATGCATAGAAAGACAGTGGCAATATATTAGACAATGGATAGATGTTAGTGTCTATCCTCATACTGGTAAAGAAGTTGATACACAGGCTTTGTGGAAAAAGTTAGACAATATGTATGAGAGAAAAAATGCTGAAAACAAAGCTTTTATAATAAGAAAGCTAGTGAAGTTGAAGTTTAGAGATGGACGGTCTGTAGCAAAACACTTGAGTGATTTTCAAGATTTGATAAATCAGTTGGGAACCATGAAAATAGATCATGAAGATGAGTTGCAAGCTTTGTTGCTTTTGAGTTCTTTGCCAGACAATTGGAAAACTTTGGTGGTATCACTTAGTAACTCTGCTCTAAAGGGGTAGAAGTAAGAGTAGAGGACCTAAGGGACATGGAAAATCCAAAGGCAAGTCCCAGTCAAAAGGAAAATTTACTTGCTACCACTGTAGTAGAGAAGGTCATATTAAGAGAAATTGTAAGGCTCTTAAAAAGCAATAAAAGGATGAAAAGAGTCAAAAGAAGACGGATGATCATAATACTACTGCCACTATATTTGAAGAAGATGATGAACTGGTTGAGCTTTCCTTTGAGGAGGATAAGTGCAACGTTGTTACAGATTCTTGCATTGAGTGGGTTATTGATTCAAGAGCATGTTAACATGCTACACCCAGGAGAGATATTTTCACTCAGACACATTAGGAAACATTGGTATATTGAAGATGAGAAATACCAATCATGTAGATATAATGTGAGTCGGTGAGGTATGTGTTTAGATTGATTTGGGTCTCACACAGACTCTGAAGAATGTACATCATATGTCAGGTTTAAGGTTAAACTTGATGTCTATTCATGCTTTGGATCTTGATGGTTATCAAAGTCATTTTGGTAATATGAAATAGAAGTTTATTAAGGGTTCCATGGTGATGGCCAGAGGTAGAGTTTCCAATAGATTGTACAGAACTCAAGTAAAGCTACTAGAAAATGAAGTAAATGTAGTAGAAGATGTTGTTTCACCAGACATATGGCATAAATGACTGGCTCACATTGGGGAGAAAGGGTTGCAAGTATTGGCAAAGAAGTCTCTCATTCCCTTTGCCAAAGGTATGTCTTTAAATCCCTATGATATTTGTTTACTTGACAAGCAATATAGGATTTCTTTTAGTAGTTCATCCAAAAGAAAAAAAAAAGTGCTTGATTTAGTTTATTATGATATATGTGGTCCCATTAAGACAGAAAGTATAGATGGTAGTAGATATTTTGTAACTTTTATCGATAATGTTTCACGTATTTGTTTTGAAAACAAAAGACCAAGTTTTGCAATATTTTAAGAAGTTTCATGCCATGGTAAAAAGAGAAACAAGAATCCTTGAACTTGACTCTAATAAATGTATGTCATGTGTCAAGTTTAAGGTTAAACTTGATGTCTACTCATGCTTTGGATCTTAATGGTCATCAAAGCCATGTTGATAATCTGAAATGGAAGCTCATTAAGGGTTCCATGGTGATGGCCAAAGGTAGAGTTTCCAATAGATTATACAAAACTCAAGTAAAGCTGCTAGAAAATGATACAACAGAAGATGTTGCTTCGCTAGACATATGGCATAATCGACTGGCTCACATTTGGGAGAAAGGGTTGTAGGTATTGGCAAGGAAGTCTCTAATTCCCTTTGCTAGAGGTATGTCTTTAAATCCTTGTGATATTTGTTTACTTGACAAGCGACATAGGATTTCTTTTAGTAGTTCATCTAAAACATTAAAAAAAAAAAGTGATTGATTTAGTTTATTCTGATGTATGTGGTCCCATTATGACACAAAGTATAGGTGGTAGTAGATATTTTGTAACTTTTATTGATGATGCTTCATGAAAGATTTAGGTGTTTGTTTTGAAAATAAAAGACCAGGTTTTGCAGTATTTCAAAAGGTTTCATGCCATGGTAGAAAGAGAAATAGGTGAATCCTTGAAGTTTCTTTGCAGTGACAATAGAGGTGAATACACTTCAAAAGAGTTTGAGTCCTATTGTTTAGAACATGGTATTAGACATGAGAAAACAGTTACTGGCACCCCACAGCACAACGATGTAGTTGAAAGAATGAATAAAACCATCATCGAGAAAGTTATATGCATGCTCAAGATGGGTAATTTGCCTAAGTCATTTTAGGATAAAGCTCTCTATACTGCATGTTAGCTATTGAATCGATCTCCATCAGTTCCTTTAGATCATGATATTCATGAGAGAGTATGGACTGGGAAGGAAGTCACATATTCTCACTTGAAGGTATTTGGTTGTAAAGCTTTTGTGCATGTACCTAAGGAACAAAGATAGAAACTTGATGGTAAGGCTACTCTGTGCGTTTTCTTGGGTTATGGAGATACAGAGTTTGGTTATAGATTATAGGATCCAGAAAAGAAAAAGATAGTCAGGTCAAGAGATGTAGTATTTCATGAGCATGAAATTGCACCAAATTCAAAAATATTTAAGAAGGCAAGCACCAGCATTTTTAATGATTCTTCACCAGTATCTCTTTTAACTATACATGCCATAAGAGAAGAGTTAAATAAAGAACATGGGGTTGATAATGAGCCATTTCTAGTTGATGATGTAAATGTAGAGAATGTTGAGTAGGGGAGCGACCCCTTACACCTCAGATTGTTGAGCCTCAGCTTAGAAGATCATCCAGAGGGCATCATCCATCAAATAAATATCCCAGTTCTAAGTATGTTAGAGTTGCTGAAGAGGGGGAGCCAAAAAGCTTTCAAGAAGTTCAGAATCATGAAGATAGGACTCATTGGATGAAAGCCATGTAAGAATAGATGAATTCCTTGAAGAAAAACAATACCAATTGAACTTCCAGGAGGTAAAAGGCCATTGAAGAATAAATGAGTGTTCAAGCTAAAGAAAGATGGAGAGAAGTTGATCAAGTATAAAGCCCGCTTAGTTGTGAAAGGTTTTAATCAAAATAAGGGAATTGATTTTGATCATTTTTTTTCTCTTGTTGTGAAGATGATTCTATTCGAGTAATACTTAGTCTAATAGCTAGCATGGATCTTGAGCTTGAGTGGTTAGATGTAAAAACTACCTTGCTTTATGGCAATTTAGAGGAAGAAATCTACATAATTCAGCTAGAGAAATTTGAAGTGAAAGGAAATGTATCTCCTGCTCTGGGTTTTCATATGACATTTAGGCATATGATGATTGCGATGCATGTGTTAGGGCCCTAGCTCCTATATATGGGTGATAAGATGCATCATATACATGCAGTATGGTTGACCCCTCTCTCCTTAGTGATTCATGTTCTACCATAGCCCTATAATACACAGAATTATATTACTTCACAATATTTAACACATGATGCACATGTTATTATGCTCTTTATGCATATGCATGCTCTCATGGAACATATTCCTGCTCTAATACCAAAATAAAATATAACACCTTATACATTTAAAATTCATTTATTCGTATAACTATTTATCACATATGACATAAGAATAAGGCGAGATAGTGATCAAATTGCGGGTACCTTTTTTTTTTTTAATCATTTCATATTGCATAATATTCCGCATATCTTAATACCTTAAGTATTGTGTCCAAATATTTTAAGTTATGAGTTTAAGATTAATAACATATATGTTACAAACTCACTATATTTATACATATGCAAGTATTCACCCATCATATAGATAATATGCTTTTATGCTAATGTAAAATACAAGGAGAGAGAGTAAAAGGCTCGGCTAGTGACCTTTGATCCATGACTTTTAATATGCACTTCAAAATGAGCTTTACTTTTTATACCTGAAAAATGATGCAATTTGGTGAGTTGCAACTCAATGAAAATAACTATCAAATGCTTTCTAAAGTATCGAATAATACACAATAACAAATAATAATAACAATTATAATCATCACACAATTAATATTCGATTCCATGCATCAAGTTCATATAGATATAAATAATATTAAATCTTATAAACATTGTCATTTGGTTATGCCTATTCTTTGCCATTTTCTTTTGTTGTGACCAAGTTAAACAAACATTGTCTCGGGTTTCCATTTGAACATTTGCCATGTGAACATTTGAATTTGCTAGCTAGCTCGATCATTTGTACCATTTGCATATTTGTTTCTTTTGCATTTGAATATTTGATTAGGCCATAGGTCTCTTCTTTTATTTTACAATGTCATTTAGCTAGTCACAATGCTTTTTAAGTCCTTATGCATATGTATTTACAACAATTCATTGGCCAACCATTGAATTTGTATTATCTTTTGCATAACAACTCATCCATTACATTATATAAATTAGACAAATACATTTAACACAATTATGTCACAAACATAATCATAAGTAAACAAATACATTTGACATAATCATATCACAAATATGTCTAGAAATAATTCATCATCTCATCTTCAAGACCAAGTCATGACAACCATATAATATACATAACCACAAGTAATTTCGTATTTCATGTAGCAATCAACACATTTGTGCACTCAAGAAATTATTTGATAGTTAAACTCATCTTTTGTTTGATATTCGATCTTTAATTTATTCTTTGTCTCCTCTTTATGGATCACCAATTTTTTTTTACCTAATTGAAAGTGTAATTGATCGATTGATAGCTAGATAAAATTAATATAACTTAATATGCATAAACTAATTAGGGTTTTCCTACATGGCATTGTGACCTTTATTGATTTTTAAGCCTATAACTTTTTTTATACTTGTCAAAATTATATAATTCTTTTTCTAATTAAATTTAACATATAATTTTATAACATATTACGATTTCAGAATTTTTATAATATTGTCCAATTTTTTGTGCAAGTTCAAATGTATTATGTGTTCTGCCCATAGGCAGTTATAAGACACTAATTTTGAAAATTCATAACTTACATTGTGTAGACTATTTTATAATGAAACTTTTAAGAAACTTAGATAAACCAAAATGAAATATTTTTCATGTTTATAACTTTCACTGGTTCTACTTCTAAGGACCTCAAACAATAGAAAATATATGACTAGTCTTGAATAGGGTGACAATGGGACTAGTCTTGATTTTTAAGGTCATAACACACAAAGTACACAATATATTAAGGTGCTATTTTTACTAACATGTAGCTAAGGTATAAACATAAAATTTTATATTTGAACATTTACCCATTTCGATCTATAAGGTGCTCAAAATTGGCCATAAAATTGCTTGATCTATATAAGGTTACTAAGCAGGTAGCTTAAGCAAGGAACAGTCATGACTCCCTTTATCATAACTCAACATCCATTAGGAATTAAATCATAAAATTTAGTATACAACTATATAACATAGAGAATACAACTTTTGAATTTTGAGTTTCCTCAAATACGTCCTCTATAAGGAACCAAAATTTTAGGTAACTCAGCCAGGATTCATATCCAGACCAGTCTGTGTTAGATGCTAATATCTCTTCCTATAGACTATATCTTGCAAAAATATTTATATAGACATATACTTAAGAAATAAATCTATAAGTTTTGTATTTGAATTTCTTTAGATTCCATCCTTAAGATTAAGAAAACGAAGTCCCAATTTTCCAGTATAGAAACAGAATTTCCAGACTTTAACTATGTCACTTGCATGTAAAAGACCACAATCTTCAATCCTTAATTTAAAAAATAGCAAGATAAGAAGAATAAATAACTTAACTATGATCAGATGGTTTGGTTGTGGCTAGAAAATTGAGAGAAAGTTGTACAAATAAATTGCATAAAAATTTTATCATTTTAAAAATATTGTTTGCAATAAGTCTTTCATCAAAAACTCTAAATACAAGTAATCTTTTTTGCAATTTCCATTAACTATCAATCCAATGATTTGTTATACCTATATATGAATACATGCGCCAATGATCACTCTAAATATTACTATAAATTGTAACACATTCATTCAAAGACATAAATATTTTATGCAATTTATTTTTATTTTCTTTATACATATTAAATAAATCATATTTAAGAAAATTTCTAGCAATATGTTTAGCAACATGATTTAATGCATTTTGACAATAATTAACAAAACATACTTTTTTTCTAAAATTAAAAAATAAATGTTTCGTATTTATCATCTTAGCCAATTTCATTATGTTGAAATAATTGAGAGGTATAAGACAAACCTACCACCGCGAACCTGAAAATTTGAGTTTGTTTTTTGTTGATGCTAACTTGAGCAATATGTTTATTTTGTAAATGCATATGAAAAGTGTCATACCTGCCTCCGGCTTTAGATTTGTAAAATTATGCACAATAGTTGCACAAAATTTCAAGTGAGTCTTCACTTTTTTGAATTTTCTGAAGTCAGAGGAGCAGATTTTTATGTTTGACCATTAAGGGACATTTGTCAATTGTTGACTACCACCTTTTGTTCTTTGGCTTTCTTGAGTGGTAAGTTTGATTGTCACATCCTCCTCCTTGTCCATATTTGTAAAATTGTCATAATTTTCTATATCACTAAAAATGTTGTCACCATAAAAGTTGCTCATTAAGCTGTGGTTTGCCATATTTCCGAGACAATTAATTGAGATAAATGAAGAGAAATAGAGAATTAAGAAAAAAGAATTGAGAAAGTAATGAGAGAAAAAATGAATTAAGATATTTATATGAAAAATTTTATGAAATTGAAAAGACAAAAATACCATTAAAAATTAGTTTTTTATTTTTCTACTGTGAGAGGTATTTTGTCTTTTTATTTATTTTAAAAATTTTATTATATATTATAAATTTTAATTATTAACAGTAAAAAAAAACGTTAAGTTACCATTGAGAAAGAGTGGAGAGAGATAGGGTGTGATACTCTACCTATATAATATACAAGACTAGCTAAATAAATATGTTTGAATTAAAACTCTTAAATTTTATTATTTTTATTATTTTTGTTTATTATTATTTATTTATTATTTTTTTGAATGTAATCCACTTATTAATTTTTGTTTAGGCATATCATTCCAATTATTATCAGATATCATCATGTCATATATATTACGTGATTAAAACTACCATTACAAATCTTTTTGTGGTATATAAGCCTCATCGTTAACTGTTTATATATACATCGCATCAAAATTTAAAACATATTCTTTAAATATATACAAGATATGTCTACTAAACCTTATGCATGATTATGATTAAAACAAAAGTAATAAATAACTAACCCACAATCTAAGTCTGTAGCGACTCTTCTAATATGAGCTTTGTCTTCTTTGTCAACTCCACAATCTACTATCTACAATCTACCACCCTCAGATCCTGCTTACAGAAAACTCATACGCTAAGTCATTTTTAGGTTAGTGGTATATATAAGTATTAAAGTTCTTTCTCATAGTCACATAAATGCATGATATATAATTCATGTCAAATATCAGATTAATCATGTATGTACCATAAAAGAATGAGCATAGATATAATGTTATCATGTTTTAATGACAACATATATCTCATTTATTAAATTAACTTGTCATACTATGTATTACAATTCATGTCATTCCAAGTTATATAAACAAATTCATATTTACGTCATACAATTATTTCTTACCTTGTTTCTTGTGTCATTTATATAATTCCCATATTCCATTTAGCATATAATTAATTTTGATATTATATTTTATGAGTATTAGCCCAAATCTCATTCTCAGACTGTCCAGATTTGAAGTACGAAGTAGGAGTGCTCTACGAGCTTAAGTTATCATACTCATCATAATCTTAGGTTAAGGGCATTCCATAAGCTTTAGTCACCTTGACTAGTTATAATATGTCATTTGCTTTGATACGAGATCAAAAGTGCTCTAAGAGCTTAAGAAACCTTGTCCCTATGAATCATATCTAATCTGGTACCGATGTCCCCTTAATGGTGTACTATCTATCCTAATTCTAGTCCACATTTAGAGAAATGGCCAATTAATAACATAAATAATTTATTTCCAATATAAATTCATATGCCATAATCAATATACCTTTGTTTTTGTTCACTTTTTCAATGCATATTCATCATTTTAACATACCAATTATGCAATCAACACACACAAGCACACATTAGGGCGAACTAAAATGCGTATATGTACAAACCTCTATAGAGTTTTACAAAATCCAAGATTACGATGGTGGTCTACTCTTGTGGTTCTTCAACTTGTTGTGAACCTAATTTAAAAATAATATTGATCAATATATTGTTGGAATACTGAATTAAAGTTTCTCCTAGGTGGCAGTGTGACCTTTAAAGACTTTTCACCCTGTAACTCTTTCTATATTTGTCCAATTTATGTGATTCTTATTGCAATTAAATTTAACATATAATACTACCAATTTCAAATTATTTGGAGCATTATATAATTTTTAGTGTAATTTCAAAATATGCCATGTCTGCCCTTAGGCAGTTTTGAGATACTATATTTAAACATTTATATCTTTCAACATATAGGTTATATTGTTATATAACTTTTTAGACACCTAGACAAGTATGAAACATTTTTCTTGTTTACTACTTTTTCAAATTCGGTCTCTAAGGTCCTTAATTAATAGAGACAATGTAATTGATCTAGCACAGGGCAACAACAAACTAGTCTTTCTTTTTAAGATCATAACTCTTAAAATGCACAGTATATTAAGGTAAGAATTTCATAGAGGTAGCTAAGACATAGAACTAAAACTTTTATATTTCACACTTTGGTTAATTCATCTACAAATAGCTCAAAAATGAGGACCAATTTGTGGGAACTACATAGGTATAAAGAAGCAGTTCAATCAATGAAACAATCATGATTTATTTCATTATAACTCAACCTATACAAGAGAGTTTAATGTGAATTTTGGTACACAACTAGAACACACATAAGGCTACAACTTTTCTATTTTGAGATTCCTCTATTTCAACTCTAAGATGATCAAAATGAACAAAAACAAAAGGGTGTCCCATTGATGCTCCTATATGAACCAGTCTCACTCAAAAGAGCTTATCTCTTTATCTACTCAATATCATTCAATACAATTGACAGCATATAAACAAGACATAAAGAAACAAGTTTCATGTTCGGCACTTCTTCAAATTCGATCTCTATAGTCATCAAAATTTGAGTGTAATGTCCTACTTCAACACAATTCTAATAGCTCCAAACAACACATGAACAATGTAAAAAAGATTACTTACCAAGAACAAATTTATTTGAACTAATTTCATTGTGAATCTTGAATGAAGAAAAGGAGACAGTTGTGAGAGGAAGAAGAAGAATGGAGATAGGGTTCAAAAGAAAAGTGTTAAGCTAATTTTTTAAGGCAAAAAAAATGCAATGCCCATAAATAAAGCATAGTTATAATATATGAATAGATGACATATGTGCTTTAAAATGTGAATTGTATGCATAGTTAAT
>CATIWF010051275.1:0-14838 GCA_949630135.1 Balakata baccata
AATGATTGTAATTATAATGAAGATTCAAATTTTTAAAGGTCTCGACTCACATCAGGATCTGGTAGTCTCTACCCCATTTCCTCCTAACCACCATTAACGGAATTCTTCTATCTTACTCAAATTCCACGACCAAGCTTTTTCCTTTCTTTCATCTGCTCTCTGTTCTGGTGCTCCCGATTCTTACTTGATAAAGCTAAAAAAAAAACCCGTATCAAACCCAACAGCCATGCCTTACTCTCCCAAATTCTTTCACTCCCGCCTTTCTCCGCCGCCGGCTTCCCGCAAATCAATGTTGCTCATGCTCTCTTGCCTCTTCATCGGCATCGCCGGCTTCATCTTTGGACTCACCGCCCCTTCTGGTTACCGCTGCTCTCACTCCATTGCGGAGCCCCGATCCGTTCGTGTCCTCTGGGATACCAAATCTAATGATAATAAAGAGGGTTCTGTTTTGCAAAAAACCGAGAAGAAGAGGCACAAAGTTATGGGCTTTGTTGGGATTCAAACTGGGTTCAGCTCCGTTGGCCGTAGACAGTCCTTGAGGAAGACTTGGATGCCGCCCGATCGCCAGGGTCTTCAACGGTATGTATGAGAGTGAAGTTGAGATTATGAATTCTAAGATAGAGTTTTACTAAGCTTTTGTTTTCTTATTCACTTAACTGTCTCAATAGTTTCTCTTCTACCAATTGTGATTACTAGCCTTGTCTTTGAAGTAATATGGTGCCTTTTTCTTCTGATTCATTTTTGGGAACTTAAATTTGTTTCCAGGTTAGAGGAATCCACTGGTTTGGCTTTCAGGTTTATTATTGGTAAAATTAATGATAGATCCAAGATGGCAATGCTTAAGAAAGAAGTTGCCGAATATGATGATTTCTTGTTATTAGATATTGAGGAACAGTACAGTAAGCTCCCCTATAAAACGTTAGTGCTGAATATTGATTGCTTAGTTGTCTTATTTCCATATTAAGTTTGGTATTTGAGAGTTTTGTGCTAATCTAAGCCTCAAATGCAGTTTAGCATTCTTTAAAGCTGCCTATGCGCTCTTTGATTCTGAATTTTATGTTAAAGCTGATGATGACATATATTTAAGGCCAGGTGAGCAATTTTTTCTGAAACTTGTGTATGTTTGCTATTATTTAGCAACATTGTTAGTTAAATTTTCTTTCCCTGTATAATTATGTACACCCACACAACTATCTTCTAATTGATTGGTAGATCGTCTCTCCTTACTGTTGGCAAAAGAGCGGCCTCACTCGCAAACTTACCTAGGATGCATGAAAAAGGGCCCAGTATTCACAGATCCAAAGCTCAAATGGTCATTCTCTTTCTTTTGGACCTTGGTTTTCTTTTATACATTTTGTTAAAATTGCAGGCTGTCATTGATCTGTTGTCCTCTTGAATTTGCATTCCTAATTATCATTATTCTCATTTTATTTCTCAATATCGCAATGATAAGCAACACTCGTTAGCAACTGTTATAGCAGAAGGAAAAATAAGTATGTCATAATATTCAATATTTGTAAATGGCGGTACATGGATAATCAAAATTTCCTTTGGCCTTCTCTTACATACCTATGGAATTAAATTATTGTAATGAATATAAGACAACAAAAAGGGGTGAATGCCAATATTATTATACTGCAGCTACATAGTGCTCTATGCCTTCAAAAATTTATGCAGTCATAGTCTGCTTTTAAAAATTCGTTCAAATACAATGATCAGGAAAATCATTCAATTGAAATTTTTTTTTTACTTTTTTCTTAGTTTTTGCAGTTAACACAAGGATGCATCGGATTTGCTAAGAATAAATAAAGAGAAAAAAATAAAAATAAGTTTGAGTAGAGGGTTAGATTCTAATGGTTATTTATGGATGCTGCAGAAGAAAAATTATGCAATGATGGTGATTATGTATAAGTACTAGTTGAAATAGCATGTTGGAGGCAAACAGGAGGTTGTTGAAATTCATGATCAATTGATGACAATCATCATGGTATTAGAGATGAAATTTTATTTGTGTGATGGCAATTATTTTTCAAAAGCACAAGGATGCGTTCTAGTGCTTATAGCCTTTCTGAGCATCTTCATGGTGGGGTTCACTAGTTGGATGGCAGTGTTTCAATAAATCCATCATTATTGAACTAATGATGACAATGAAGAATAAGCTTGAAATGATGATGATTATTAATTATTTCTTGATGATTTGCTTCATATTGAGAATAGAGTTTCTTGATCAAGGATGAGAATGCTAGAGCTTAGTGCATTGTTAGGATACAAGTGATTCCCTAACGGTTTTCTTTGAACTTATTCTTTGTGTTCATTGCTGTGGAGGGCATGTATGCTTTTAGCGCCTGCAGAAATTGTTGTTGTCCAATGGGAAATCAGATATGACCAACAAATAGCATGTGCATAGAACTTCATTGGCTGTCAGGGAAGGCATTTTGAGTTGTTAATTATCATTAATTTAATTTCAAACCTAACCAGCAGATGGTCATTTTTATGATTTCATTGCTATATCCAGCTTTTTGAATTTTGAATTCTTTTAACAGATATGAGCAAGATTGGACCTCTAGAGTTGGTAAGTAGTAGCCTTGGTTTTAAATGCTGTTTATTTTGGTCTTGATTATAGCAACATTGAAAAGTATATTGAATTGGACTCCTAGTTCCAATCAAATACACACCATATTTTGCATATTCTTCAATATAAACTTTGTTGTCAAATGTCATATGAGTTTTGCTTGTGGGAATGTAAAATTTAAATATTCTAACCAAAGATCAATATGTAGAAGAATATGCTGAAAATTCTATGCTTAAGTAGCATCCTAAGATGAAGTTCCTAGTTTTTCAGTTTTTGAAACAATTTGGCAACTATTGTATTACTGAAAGCTTCTGCAGGAAGTTTGACCATGGTAGTTTTTGTGAGTTGGTTGAATATTCTACTTGTTTGAATTGTTCTTTCTTTTTATTCCATGTGAATTTTCCAGATGCTGTGGCAACTGGTTTAAGAATTTTGGGTCACTTGTCGTAAGCATAGGGTTTTCTTCATTCAAATACTTACAATTTTCATTCTTTCTTGTTATGAATTCTTGTTCTTTCTCAATGCATACACACTGCAGCCTCAGTACAAAACTATAATGGGAACTAGGGTTTAAAACCTGAACCTTATGTAGACAATAGAGCAGGGCATTACAAATGCTTGTTGGCAACAACCTGAAGGAGCCTATTCGATATTTTCCTTCTCCATAGATGGATGAAATTAGTTGTTTCTTTGTAATTTTTGGGATAGCTGTACAAGAAGTCCTCAAATTTTGCTTTTTATTTTTTGTCTCAAACTTCTTTTCATCTATTAGGTGAGTCCTTATACTTGCTAAAACATCTGATGCAAGTCCATTACTGTGTTATTCCAAGTCGGCTTTAGAATTGGCTATTTGGAGTGCGCTGCAGTAAATTTGGGGTCTAAATTATATATTTCATTTTAGCATAATGTTAAATTTGGTTATAGATTATTAAAAAAAAAAAATCACAGACGCACTGTTACAGCATGTTTTGCATTTGATATTTCCAGGCTAAGTTTCTATCATTTTTTATGGCACAATATTATATTTCTATAGACATCACCTAATGTGGATTTGACAATTTTTTCTCTTAGCAACTGTAGTGGTCAGCTGCAAAATGTAGGCATTTAAATAGTGAAAGGATTTTAAAATAGAAAATGGTTGAGAACTCGCATGAGGAAAGCAAGGGCTAGTTTTTGAGTTTCTTGCATAGTCTCTATTTGTCCATTCTGCTGGTTCTCCCTTTTCAATTACCTACCCACTGAAATCTCATCTGCAGGTTCTACTTCTACTTCTCTATTTTTTTTTTCTCTTAACCTGATAAAACTTATTGTGTTACCAACTTTCTTATTGTTTTATCTAATTTTGAATGATAAGGCTTGCGCATAAAATGTTTTGGCGAAACACCAACTCTTTCAATCAAGTTATGTTTTAGGTATTTCATTTTTTGTTGCATTATTTAGATGGAAAATTCTTGTTTAATGATGATTTGAGTCATTTTGCTGATTTTGTTAAAGAAAATTTTTTATTGTTCAGCTGCCAATTCATTTTGAACTGGTATAGTTTTGCAACACTACAATAGTGACAATTTCATTATTTACAACCCAGGACTGAGAATTTTGGCTTGTCTTAATCCCTTTCGTTTTCTTAGAAGTTTCCTGCCTCAGTTACCAAAGGGCTTAAAAGAATCAGTTCTTTGATATGTGATCTTAATTTGTTTCATAATCAAATACATCTTGATTCATGCAGGTATGAACCATTATCCAATTTGCTTGGAAAGGAATACTTTCTTCATGCTTACGGTCCAATATATGCTCTTTCTGCTGATGTTGTCGCTAGTTTAGTTGCTCTTAGAAATGACAGGCAAGTTTGTTTGTTCCTTTTATCAATGGCTAGCGACAACCTTTATAATATGTTACTAATTAGTTCAAGAACTGTTTTTTTTTTTCCATCTTTATATTCTGTCATGTACTCTAATTAAAATTCATTTGTTGAGCTAAATTCCTTCCAAGGATAGAGCACTGAACTTGGAATTTGTTATTAAGGTTCTGGTTGGTTGCCCACCTTGAACGGAGCTTCTAAAAAATTTGAAATTCTATTATAGTTACTGTTGAGATCAGAATTGGAGCTTGTTATGCTGTTCCTATATGCTTTTTATTCTTTTTTTTTTTCATCAAAAACTTATTCAAAAGCACCATAATACATATAAATGAACTTAGACTTTGCTAGTTCTCAACATAAAATTAGAGAAAATTGTTTTTCTTACATATGACATCTATCTTCCTTCGAAATATCAGCTTTCGGATGTTCAGCAATGAGGATGTTACAATTGGTGCTTGGATGCTTGCAATGAATGTTAACCATGAGGATAATCGAGCACTTTGTGAACCAGAGTGTACACCATCATCGATTGCTATCTGGGACATTCCTAAATGTTCAGGTTGGTGTCTAAATGAATTAGACTATTTTTGCACGTGCATTACATGTGATTTAAAATAGTGGAAGAATTTAGGGCAATTAGATTCCAAAAGTTACGGTTAGAATAAGGTGATTGTGATTGATATAACAGAAAATACTTAGGAGAAAAATCCCTTAGAATTAACATTCTAAATTGGAGGAAAAAAAAAAAATTACAATACATAAACTGACATGCTATCCTATTTATAAAGTATAAATAACCCTACTAAATGGGATTCCTAAGTAATCGTAATTTAACTTGGATGCTCCTGCGTTATTGTCCCCAACTCAGAAAAGATCTTTGCACCAGATAGGAAGCCTTGACATATTCCTCATATGTGTTGGATCAAAAGTCCCCGAAATCTTAGCTTTGAATGAAGGTGGCATGGACACCAAGGAGCTTTGCTATCTTTCATGAGTAGCAGCACAAGCTACAAAGACAGCTTTTGCATTCTCGCTCAAGGTAACAGCCATAAGAATTCTAGTTATATTCCAGGAATTTGACGGGCAAAATGAGGAAAGTATACCACATTGGCCAACACTCTCTTGTGCCTTTTCAGCAGTAGCAGAGCACCACCAACTGCAATTGCAGTAAGGTTGCACATAGTCCACTCAATTGCCTTTCTCATTTCAGCAGCCTGCACTAGATATGCCTCTGTAATCTTAAAGCTCCAAAAAATTGGACAAAACATTGAGATGACAAGCTCCTTAACTTGCTTACAAGAGAAACTCATCACCATCTGCATCATCGTCTCCAGGTGTGAAATCCAACTCCAAGTTAAGTTCCTTTTTATCTTATGATTGGTCGTTATGATCTATCCATTCATGGCCAGCAAAAAGCAGAATGATTTTAGCTTGACGTGTGGTATCATGAGTTCCCCTTTTGTTGTCTCACTTTTTGAGCCCTCAATCTTGTCACTGTAAGTACCACACTTCACATCCTTAGTGCTACCTTCTGCAATATTTAGAATCCACATGGACGATCATGAAGGCATGCCCAAGTATCCATTGAAGTATTCCAATCCCAATTTGAACAATAATCTTGTGAAAAGAATCCACACAAAACATGTCTTTTGTGAACTTCTTGGTTAAGATATCTTTTGACACTGCCACAAGACAATCCCCTATAGACTTATTTCGCAGTCTTATGCTAAGTACCACCAATGGAATTATTAGTAAACTCTTCTCCAAGTTCACAGAAATACTGGAACCAGTTATTTGAGATTTCAGCAGAGTTGAATTCCATCTCAAAAAACTCTTTGCTAAAGGGTGCAATTAATTTTTCATTCAGAGGTCTTCACCCGCACAACATTCAATCTTCATCTTTGATCATTTTCATCATGATCCTCTGCACCACCAAAACACACCTTGAGTTGGATGAACTTCGACTTCCTTTTATCTCTCTTAATCATATTCATCAAAAGTTGGATCTACCTTTTCGTCAAATTTAGCTATTTCAATTTTCACTCCATTTAAATCAAGAGAATGCAGTAACTACTTTTCTACTCCACCTCGTGATGCTCAATTTGTAGGTTTATATAGCATCATGAAAAGAGTTCACATTTTCAACTTCCTCTTCTGTCTCAGGATCTTTTTGAATTTTGAGCTGTTTGTAGTCATCTTCTGAAATCTCAATTCGGGTTCCACAGGTTCTAGACACTGCAAGGCTTGTACAGCCTGGGCCAAATCTTGAATCATTCTTCACATCTCAGCCGACTTCAATTCATGGGGCTGATTGCCTCCACCTTGACTTCTGCCTTTACCAACCACAGTTTACAAACAGAATACACATACAGAAACACAAACTAGAGTGATTTTGGATCTTTTTTCTATGATATCACTTGACATAGCGATGGAGTTTAGGGCAATTATATGTTAGTAGTTTCCAAGTGAGAAGTGGTAACAAAGCAAAAGCAAGTTTCTTTTTTTTTTTTTTTCGGCGGAAGTAGATTATTTAATTTTCTTAAGAATGAGATTTCATTAGGATAGACTTTATGTGACACACTCATCCAACTGTGTATTAATTTTAATGAAACAGAGCTGAAAGCTTAATGAATATAAACATTACAATTATGTCCTGGATAAAGTTAATAACTGCCTCAAAATTGACTACTGAATGTAGAAGATAGGTCTGTTACTGCCCCAAAATCTGGCAATCGGCTGGTTCATTATTTAATGAAATTATGAAGATCAGTTTATAATTTTTCTTTCAGTCATTGTAAGTAACTCTCTGTGCAGGTCTCTGCAGTCCAGAATCCAAGTTATTGGAGCTCCATCAGAAGGATATCTGCTCAAATAGCCCAACTATGGAATCTGATGATTAAGTTTTCATTGGTTGAACGTGGAGTAGAAGAATTGCTTGCTCCTGCCATCAGAATTTTTTTTTTTTTAGCTTTTACATTAGAGAAAAACAGAATTTTGTGCTTCATGTAATCTCACAATTACTGTTAAGAGTTTCAGAATATAGGAGAAAGAGAATTGAGGAGAGTGATAAGTGAATATCCCTGTAAACATATAATCCTTGTGAAAACATACAGACCATAAATTTTCATTTTTTATTTTTAATCTTTTCTGTGGGTCGAAAACAGTTGTACCAAATCATTCAAAGTTTAAGGATTTGGGGAAACAGTGACATGATTGTTCTTAATATTAATCAGACAGTCGATGTTTGCTTATTTGCTTTGCTAGTCAAGTTAGGCAGCAGTGCTTCAACGCTAGCCAGTTTATCATCTTGTACTCTGGAGAGAAGAATAGTAGCTGCGCGGGCTAGACATTCAAAAAAAAAAAAAAAATGGAGCATGGTTTGACATTGCTCTGGCCACTAAAGAAAATTGCATATAAAATGGAAAAAAGAAAAATGCATATTTTGGTTTTTGAATTCTACGATTTTTTTTTTTGGCGACTTTATTATTTATTTTGAACTAATTTACTGTCTATTTTTGAAATATTTAATATTATTAATAATAATTATAGAAGTCAATTAAATAAATTAGAGATAATTAATTTAACAAATATTCAATTGGAAGATTTAAATTTGTTTAAAATTGATAAATAAAAAAAATTGTTCAAATTTGATACTACACAGTTTGTCAGTTTATTATATGATTATATGATACGTTTATCATTTGACTGATAACATCTAATATCTTTCCATATAATTTATATGTTATCAGTACATTATCCTAAATAAATATTTATTTGGTACATAAATAATTGAAGTCCTCTAAATTAAATAACAGAGAGGAAAAAGTGTTTCAACAATGGGGAAGGAGGACAACAGAAAGAAGAAGGCTGGTGAGGCTTATAGGATGGTGTCGTTTTATATTAATATACTAAATTAATAATAAAATATTATGTATAAAAATTAATTTTTGCTTAATTTCTAAATATTTTATTAATTATATTTCTTTTTATTTTTATCATTATTCAATTTTTAAATATGTAAAAAATACAAAATTATTTAATATTAAATAAAACAAAAAAAAGATAATTTTATTAACATAAAAATTAAAAAAGTTTCATTATAACAAAGTAGAAATCAAAAATAAAAAGCAAAATATGTAGTAAAAGACTAAACGGTTATTTTGGAATTTTGTCCTGAATACAGTCTACGAAATTAAGAACATCTGGACGTAGTATATACTGAGGTGAGTCTGTCAGTGTATATTTTATGTTAAAATTAATTTATTTTGGGCTCAAAGTGAAAAATAAAATTCGGGCTTGATTTTGTGAGAATAACGAAAAGTTTGGGGACTTAGAAAGAAATTTATCTAAAATTAAATAAAGATGGATTAATTAATCTATTAGTAAGCTTAAATATATGCATGCAAGGTGACATGTGATGTGCATGCAATAGACTACCTCTTTAATCAACTTATAAAATGAAGCCTTAGAGAAAATAAAAATTATAAAATAAGTGGTCATATTCCATTTCTAGTTTCTTCATTTCTTTATCCCATTGCCGTCCACAACTTCCTTCAAAAACTGAACATTTCTTCTTTGTTCTTCCAATTTTTCTTACTTTTTTCCAATTACTCAAACACTAAATAAGGATTGGTTAATCTATGTACAACTCAATTAGAATTGAAGAGAAAAAAAATGGAGATGCATGTTGAATCCAAAGCTTGCATGTTGAAGCTCAGCAAGGAAAAAGGGAAAAAAAAAGTGGAGAGGCCACAAGTTTGAGAAATATCAAGCTAAAACGCAGACATTTGGAAATTCTTGTTTGCTTTTGGGTGGGGTGAAAATCTCTTCTTCATTTCTTTCCAATCTTTTCTTTACATCTCTTCAAGAATTGATAGAAATTTAATTTTTCTCCTCATTTTGCATAGAATTCTAATTTGTCATTATTCTTTTCTGTGATTGTGGATGCGGTGGTTGAAGTGGCGAGAGACTTTGGATCCTCCGCAGCATCTCTGGTACAGGAAGACTGTCGCCTCTATTGCTATTTCAATTTGTTGGAACAGGTGCCTGATGTTGGAATAGGCGTGGCATCGTTTTTAAACCGACGACGTATCACTGGAATGGAAAATAACAGTAGAAGTGGAACAACAGTGCAATGGCTACAGTGTTTTGTGCCATGGGTTTAATAATAATAATAATAATAATAATAATAATAATAATAATAATAATAATAATCAAATCTAATGTTGTATTTTAAAAATAGTGAAATTGTGGTAATTTATATTGTAACATATAATTAGAGAACAAACTAATTCATGAGTTTATATATCTAAAAATTTTAATTATTAATTGTACACATTGATAAAAGTTGAGTAGCCGAACTAAATAAGAGAACAAAATTAAAAAAAAAAAAATTTAAGACCTATATTTTATAGGTGATAAATAAAAACAATATCATTAAGCAAAGAAAATGAGGTATAATAGGAAAAAATATAATAATCTACTATATTATTTTTGGATGCTAGTAGGAATAATTTATGTTTTGGGAGATTATAATCTAGTTATTTTTTAAAATAATATATTTTACTAAACATATATTATTGGTCAAAATAACTTAAAATTTTGATTAAACTAGATCTAGTTTGGTGTTATGAAATAGTGTCTAAAGCTAATAATACCATAAACAATTCACATGAACACAATGGATAAATTGGTGGGAGGTACTACTCTAACATACTAAGAACATGGTCACACATGGAATCCATTGCTAATAATGATGAACATAATAGGAAATGAGTCACCTTATTAGGATTCATGCTCTCTTATTATATAGTCTATGATCTATGTAGTAAAATTTTTTTTAAAAGTTATTATTATAGTTAGAATATAAGAAAATGGATCCCGTTATATTTAACAACCGGATCCAATAAAGTAGATGATCAATGGTTAAATAATTGTTTAGTAATATATATTAAATGTAATGTCTTTGATAGTATTAGTAATGATGCAATTTGTATTATTTTCAAAATATAAAAACTCGTTTAGGACTATTATAAATAAATTTTCTTTTATTATTTTAGCATCATATGCATATTCTTATAATTGAAATTTATACCATGTATATGAACCTTATTATAAAATTTCTGAATCCACTGCTAAATCTATGATTCTCTTATGGTTAAACTTAAAACTAACAAGTTTAAGATCAATCCCTCTTTGATGCACACGTCCCTCTCAATTTTAGTTTACAAAAGTCACTCTATAGATTAAGGGTCCCTCTCGGTTAAACTTCTCCCTGTAGCTTCATGCAATCAATCAATAATCGTTCACTAAGTTAATATTGACTCTAACCTTAACTTGGATTTTTAATTAGTTTATCATTAAGGTTCAAACTAATACAGCACTTAATAAAAGTATAAAGAATATCCATAAGATATTCAAGATTGCACAAATATTACTTCATTCGTAAATAAACTATAATATCTATGCATTTACATATTCTTGGGATTTAAAGTAACAAAGTAGTTAGCCAACCATGTTAAAATACTTTACTATAAACATAAAAAGGAAGACAAAAAACATAGCAAGAGACAACAAGAGAAAAGTAAACTAATGAGATTTTGGAGCTCTTAAGGCCCTCAAATTGCCTTTTCTGTATGCTAATATACCTCTCAATTTCAAGTCTGTGTCTCTTTATTGTTGGAAAAAATTGTGATTATGAACCATTTTGAGAAAATAATTCGGATGGATCTCACGACTTGGTTTTGGGAGAAAGACTCGGATATATGTTCATTGATATGAAAACTATAAATTAATATATTTATATGCTCAAAATGGAGAACGTGTAAATAGAAATTGAAGCTCAAAATAAGCTACTTGGTAAAGAGATTAAAAGTGAAAAGTGAATGTGGAAGTTTGTCCCACATCACTAAAAATTGAAGTTTGACTTGTATCTATATATATAGATGCATTCTTACATGGGTAAAAAAAGTAGAAAGAAAGGCTCTCTTTCACGTGTTCAAGCGCAAGGGGGTGCAAATCCATGGTCCGGGATAGACCAATGCGCGACTTGCGTACACGAATGTTGACCCAAAATCTCATGGTCCTGAATAAGCCCAATTTTTACAAATTTTTTTTATTTCTAGAAAATTTGGCAACACTCACATATTGATCTACACGGCCAGCAGACTGCCACGCCTGTGTGGATTCAACACTCCTGTATGGATTTACACAGCCAGGCCACTGACATGCCCGTGTGGATCCATACGCTCGTGTCGTTGTGCTGCAGTATGTGCAAGACAAATTTATACTCCTGTGTAGATCCACACGTCCGTGTGGATTGTGTCCCAGAATGATCTTTTGAGCTTCTTGTATTTTGGAATTTCAATTTTTGATGTTTCAAAGATTAATTTCACCATTATTTGAGAGTTACAAATACATTATTGGCAACTTTTAAATAAAATTAATCACAATTAATCTCATATTTCCTCCATCTAGTATAAATAGGTAGTTTTGGCTTGAATTTTTTAAAGAATTTTTGAGAGTTTAATTTGATTCTTGTTGAATAGTTTCTTTCTTTCTTTTTCTTCTTCTTCTCAAGTGATAGAGAGTGACAATTTTATAGTTTGCTGTAAGTAAATGTTGTGTATTCAACAACTACTTGAAATCTATTGTATCTTAGGAGATAAACGCTGGTTATCCTAAACACCAGTGTAGGAGGTGAATTTGTCTTAAGGAAACTGTGTGGAATACATGTCTCAGATTGTTTTCCATTTCTATTGTTTTTTAATATTGAATTAACAATTTTATCCTATTGTTGTTGTTCTCCTAACATTCATTATATAAGCCTCCTTGATGCCTAAAAATGGTAATGATTTGAATGAGATAAATGTAGAAATTATTGTAAATGGAGTGAAGGAGGTGCGGTGAGAATGAGGTAAGTGGGTCTCTCTCCAAATGGGGAAAATATATATGGAGAAAGGCAAACACTCTAAAATTGATGTTATAGAGCATCAACTGTGCTCTTTATTTTAAAAAGCATTTTTAGTATTATAATTAATATTTTAAAATATCTTTAAATATAGAGAGTACAAAAATTTTTACAAGTCTAATAAACTCTTTATATTTTTATTATTCAATTTACTTTATAAAATATAAATTAATATTTATCAAAAGAAAAATGTACTCCTATTTTATTTCATATGTTGTGTAAAAAAATAAAAATTGTTCCATTCCAACTAACTTTCTAAATTACGAATAAAAAATATATTTTTCTTTTCAACTTTACTCATATTTTGGTTTTAGAGAAATAAATTTTATCCGAGTAATTAAAATTTATTACTACTTTTAGTTTTTTTAAAAGAAGATAATATCATCATTTTACACTTATTAAATAACATTCTTAATCTTTCGAAAAGCCTTATAAGACATTTAGAATGAAATAGAATGAGTAAATGACTTTTATTATAAGAAAAGAAAAGTATTTTAAAAAAATATACTAAAAAATAAAATAAATATAAAAATTAAAAATACATTAATTACAATTAAAATCGCATTGAAAAAAGAAATACAAAGTCAACAACAATAATAAATCTTTATTTTATTTTTCTTGCCCTAAGCCAATAAAACCTTTCATTAAGCTATGTAAAGGTATTAGTTGTTAGTCGGCACTCTATTGTCTTTCAATGATTCCACTAGCATAGAAAACACAGTATTTTGTGACTTTTTTTTTTTTGGCTTAAATGCATTTGTTCATGAATAGATATATAAGAAGAAGACGTATCTGATAAGTGGATCTTATGTGACTGTTAAAAACAGTTGTATCCGATAAGATCAGATAAGTCTGTTTAAAAAAATAAATAATTGCATTTGATATAATCATATGCAAATGTTCTTATCAAAAATAGACTTATTTGAGAATGATCAGATAAAACTATTTTTTTTTAAACAGGCTTATCTAACCGTAATTAGATAAGTTTGTTTTAAGTAAAAACATACTTATCTGAATGCATCTTATAAGTCTGTTTTATAGCATAACAAACTTATTTGGTTTTTTTTTTTTAATATTTGTTAACTTTTTTAGATAGCTATAATTTCAACCTGCAGTAATTCACAATATTAAGCATCTAAATTAAACTTCAATTACTACAACTACAACTACATCTAAATTTAATTTATAACTAAAGCCATTATAGGCTTTCAAATATGTAAATTATATTAAATTCATCAAACATTCTAAATTCAATTATTACAACTATAACTTCGAGCCTATAAGGCTAACAAATATTAATCAATATCACTTCAAATTCAATATTTCACAAACAATTCTCATTGTGTATAAACATAATGGAACAATTAAATTTATAAAAAATTGTAATAATGTTCCCAATATTGAAACACTTAAAAAATTAAAATTTGAATTAAATTTATATGCACTCATTAGCAAAAAAGTAGCACCACATCTCCCGAACTTCATCAATTTATACCTCAGTATATGGTTCTTTCTTAAAAGTTGTCTACAAAATAAATGAAACACTAAAAGAATTATTATGTTGATATGAGTGTAAAGTATAATAACTTGCATATAAGTGTTAGAAATAATATTACCAGGAGCAATTGAATATTTATGTTATGGTGAGTTACTATATCATACATATATCTGAGTATAAAGTAACCACATTCAATACTTCTAGATTACTTCGGGTACTTACAAAAACACAAACAATAATTGCAAAAGTTGGTATGAGTCTAAAGTGGAAGATGAAATTCAAATGTAACTAGTATATATAAAAATGATAAAATTTTTGCTGATGAAAATCATGAGCGGTATCAAGCAACACATCATGATTCCCAATTGACTAGAAAGTCAGTGGTTTGACTACGAACCTTTCCATAGACAACAATATGTGCAACTCGTTCTTTCACCATTCTATACCCCACTCGGTTCAGAGCATGGACTATGTGTCAGCTCCCGTTAGACTGACTACGTCACACCTAGCCCAAGTGATTTTAGATCTTGTCACTGAGACTCATTACTCAATTAGACATGTCATTGAAGACCATCTTCATGACAGTTCCACTCTGGCCAGAGATTCCCGAGTAATGATGTCGACAAGAGGCCGTGGGTATACTCTCCCTCTATCGGGAGTGGTGGATCCTCTATTGGCTACCCAATTACCTTTGAATACCTCAAGCTATACCCAATTACCTTTGAATACCTCAAGCTACACCCAATCACCACCCTATGAGCAACCTCTATGAGGCAACAAGGAATGGAGTTAAAGCACATAATTAGTATCCAAGATATCCTTGAGTACCTCAAGTCTAAGGATACATGCACCATTGCTATGATGAGACAATCATTGACATTTGAATAGATAATCCATATGATTGTCTCATAGCAGGTCATCCAATGTACTTGACTACTCTT
>CATIWF010051289.1:0-15642 GCA_949630135.1 Balakata baccata
TTAATTAAATTATTATAATTTTAATTAACACTTTAATTAAAATTATAAATAGGAGAAATAGTTAAAATTAATCAACATTAATTTTAATTCAAAAATATATGTGATCATTTCTAATTTAATTCTTAATTAAATTACTCCTCACATCTTTATTTGGACTAGACTAATAAAATATTTGGTGTGACTTATAAGGTCAATAATTTTATCGAAACGGAAATATAATATTAACTCCTTAATATTATATCGGATATAATTTTCGAATTCCTCGTATACCTGGATATATTAAATATCCTTCCGGAATTCTTCTTTTAATTACCGATAAAATCACAAATATTATTTTGATCTCTAAATCATAATATTAAGTCCTCTCGTTATGATCCCGATATTGATTAGGGTCACAGTATGTCAAACCCTATTAGTCAATATACTAATGAGTGATAATTTGCGTTCTGATTAAAATAAGACTTATCATTATTAATCTAATTAATAATTCAATCTTACATTGAATAAGTCATATTTCTCTTGGCCAGAAATTTATTTTATCAGAACCAAAATATCAACTCCATTAGGATCTTGCCCTGGTGCTACATGGTAACGAGTCATACTATTGGTAATCTCATATCTCACTACATGACTAATTGTGGTGACTACAAGCCGGATTACCAAGCACGGATAGCCCAGTACAAGGCAAGAGCACCTCCACAGCTACCCATGAAAGGACAGTCTTGACACCTCAAGTCAAAGGACTTTGAGTCATAAAAGACTCATATATTATGACCAAGATAATAACTGTTGACATCTAACACTATCTGTACAGTTATTATCAAGTGTCACTGTTCGGTACCCTTAACTCTTTAAGAACCCACTGATTTATTTAGATATCATTATATCATGGAGAATGAGATTCCTCCTCAAAATAAATCATGTGACAACCTAGAGTTTCAATAAATGCCCAATTCATTGTCCTATACCGGTTATGAACATTTTTAAGATTATCTTTTACCAGAGATATTTATCTCATTATTATCAACACCTTAATAATAAATTCTCTGTAGATAATCAAAGGGCCGTATATTTCATAGTATAATTAACAACTGCATTCATAATATAATCAACAACTTGAATATTTATTTATTATGAATGTGAAATATACATATGTCCATTGTGGTATAATAATTAATATATAAAAAGCAGTGAATGCACTAGGGCATACACACCACTGATAACAAAAATTTCTCTATAAACCCCACAACTAAATATTAGACCAAAATTCAATCCATCTTTGATGAAAATTTTTTTAAACATTTGAAGTCCAATTGCTACGAGAAATGCATTAAGGAAATAATTGTAAAATGGCAATCAAGAATCTAGAATCATTTGACTGGAAAAATAAGGAGAGAAATTATATAGATAAAAATATATATATTTTGAAGAACCTTATATATATATATATATATATATATATATATTAAGCTAGAAGGGTCCGACTTCTGTGAGTGTAAATTATATCATGGACCTATCTTCATGGTTTTATGTACCTTTTACTTATACGGCTACTAGAGTATTAATAATATTCATACATATTATATTTATTTATTAGGCAATATTTTAACTGTTAGTGTGTTTTATTTCATCATATTCTTCTTCAAATAGAGAAATTTTTTTTTTTAAGTATATTTTAGAGATAGAAAACTTGTTAATTTGCATATCTGAATTTATTTTTAGTATTTTTAAGTATTTTAATTAGTGTTTTAATTGAAAAGGAGATCCACCTTATGAGTTATGCGAATGCAAATCCATAATATTTTTATATGTCATGTTGATAGAGAAATAGACTTGATAATTGAATTGGATCCACCTAATTTTAAGCCTTTATCTTAAAAAAAAAAAATTTCATAATCGAATTGATTCATTTTTATCAAATTTTGAATTGGATTTCCAATTCGAGTTAAAATTTGGGTTTTCGATCACTTTACTTGTAATGTATTATTCATTTTACATTTTTATTCCTTTTTTTTTTCGTAGCAATTGAATTTAAATAAAATATATCATGAAACCCCTTAATTTGTCTATTTTCCATCAAATATAAACAAAATTTTAATATGTCACTTAGCTATATGGAGCCCACTAATTACATACCCGCTTTATTAGAAAACAATATGATGTATAAATTAGTCATCCTCCTAACCCAACGAGTCAATATAATTAATTTTTATTCACATCCAAATAGGATTGGATTTCCGCAAATGGGATCGGATTTTCTTGATATATTAACCATTTCATAATTTATATTTAACTAACTAATAAAAATAATATATTAATCAATCTATACATATCTAGGAAAGTATTTATCAACTAAAGAACACATTAACCTATTACAATCTCTATATCTAAATTAAAATTTAAGCAAATAATATATATCAACTAATCATATTTAGGTGTTTTGTTACGTTAAAATTTTCTATAATTTTTTCTCACATAATAAATTCAAATTTGATTATTTAAATAGAATAATATAAGTAAATAAATATTTCAAGATATAAAATAAATAAATATGTAAATTCCTTATATATATATATATATATATATATATATATATATATATATCACCCTATTCCAGTTAAATAATATTTTTTGGATTTTTTTGAAATTTGTAAAAATCTCGATCAAAAATAAAAAACTCCACCCTGTTGGTGCTCACTTACTAATTACAACACCGAAATTTCCTCCATCTTCGATGAAAAAACAGACAGATTGATCTAATTACTTTTTTTTTTTTTTTTAACATTTTAAGTCCAATTGCTATGAAAAAGACATTAGGGAAGTAATGGGAAATATATTAGGGATTTTTTTTATTGTTTCCTCTAAATGTATATGATAATTTATCAAATGGATTAGACCTAATAATTCTTTATGTGATTCAAAATTCGATGAAATTCCGACGGATCAATCCAAATTTAAAATTCTTTTTAAATTGAGTTTTTAAAAGGTGGACTTGACCCAAAAGAATAATGTGATCCTAAGATCCGAAATTAATTTTAATCTAGAAAGACTAACTTGAATCAATTTGAATTGACTTGATTGTAAGTCTAATTTGGGTAAAACTCAGTTGGAGCCACAACTCAAGGGATGATTATTCTGATAATTCTTTCTGCAAGTAGATGGAAAGCAATTGCCATGACTTTGTGATTCCCCGCTGGCCAAATATTTGGAAGAGTTTAGCTCCTCCCAAGTAGACATTCTGGTTTGGATGTTTTTACTTAGCAAAGGTTAATTCAAGAAGCAACCTGGTTAGAATAAATATCATTGATCAAGCCTCTAATGCTTGTGCAACGAATTTTCTGAAGACTTGATAACCATCTATTTCTTTTTTGTCCTTGGACATGGAATTTGTGGTGCAATATCTTCAAATGGTGGAATATATTTTGGTGCGCATCAAACTCAGTTGTCTCCCTCATTCAAGAATGCGACTCCTCATCTCAAAACAAATGTTGGAGACTAATTTTCTTCTCCAATATTTAGTCAATTTGGCTTGAACGTAACAATATTGTATTCTTTAATGCATCTTGTCACAGGCTTGGTCTGGTTGAACCTCCACGGTGTATGACAATTTGTATCACAAGTTTTCCTTTTCGACCTCATCATGGTAAGAATATTTTACTGAGTCAAAGCTCATGAATCTTCCTTTTTTCTAATTTCTAAATCAGGTCATTATGTCTTCCAATTGCATAAAAATTTGGGAAAGACCAAAAATATGTAGGCTAAATTTCCTTTTGGTCTCCACACCACAATAAATTTATTATCTAGTGGTAAAAATATTTTTGACAATTGAAATTTCGTCACTAATAGTACTCTTATTGTGACAAATTAAAAATTTGTCTCTTCAAGCCTCTTTAACAAATAGACTTGTGACAAAAAAATATATGTCAAACTATTTTGTCACTGCAAGGAAAATAAATAGCACTATGGTGTCAAAAATAATTTTTTCATAATTATTTGTCACAAATGTTTCCCACCATTTTTTTGGCACCAATTTAAAAGCCATATTGTGACAAAAAAAAACTTCATTATCAAATACATTTGTCACTGAATGTAATTGTATAAGATATTTTAACAAATACTTTCGTCACAATAACTATTATTTATCATTACAAAAACATTTGTCACGACGGACAATAATGTTCAAGTAATAGTGACAAAATAAGTTCGTCATTATAACTTTTATTTATTGTGATAAAATTTAAAATTTATGGTGACAGTATTAAATTATGATGAAACTAATTTTGTCACTCATAGAGCCCCAATTCTCAATAGTAAAAATACATTCTATCAAGTCTAAAATGTAGTTCATGTGAATGATAAAAATAATTTGTGACAATGAGAAAATTAAGATTTAGCATATGTTTTTCTACTAATTTAATTAGAGAGTTAATGAATTTTTTATCACCTAAATTGAATTTAAACATGAAAAATTTAGGATGCACAATTATTATTATTATTATTATTATTATGCCCAGAGAATGCACAATAATTATACTAATACTATTTTAATTGGATTACATAATTAATTTATATGGAGTGTCTGAATTTTTAAATAATATGACCTATGACTACAGTCCATTAAAATATCATTTTAATTCTTAATTCTACAAGTTAAATTTTTATGGTAGCGATTATTGATGGTGTATTTCATTTATTCATAATTCTACAAGTTAAATTTTTAATAGAAATGAATATAAGAAAATCAGAATAATATCTTAAATTTTTTACTTGAATTCTTATTTGTCTTTTTTTTTTATTGAAAATCTTTGCAATTTAATTAAGATATACTAAATGTGTTCTCAAGGTATACCGAAGATAGTTTCATGGAATTTCTAAAGTTATACCAAATATCTTCAAGGTATTTCTAGGAAATTTTCAATGAATTCATAAGGTATAGCTGAGGTATTCCTGTAAATTCCCAAAAGTTTACCGAAATATCCCCAAGATATACTTAAGATATTTCTAGAGAATTTCTTAAAAATTCTTAAGATATACTTAAAATATCTCTAAAGTATAACCAATATATTCCTTAGGTATTTATAAGGAATTCCTTTTTGAATTTCTAATACATTATTTGACTAGTTCTATGACTAATTGTGTTTATATTAAATATATAAATTTTAAATGTTAAACCTATTAAGCTCAACTTATGTGAAAAATATAATATCAACAAATAATAGTCGATTAGCTAGCTCAACTGGAAAATTTTCTATATTGGGAATTAATTCGACTACAAGAATCTAAAGGTACACTAAGTAATCCCAACTACTATTCGGAGCCAAACTCTTAGAGTTAGGAGACAAATTTATTTTTTTAAAGGAGACCCATAAATTAGGGAGCAAACATATTTTTTTAAGGGAGCAAATAGTATAAATAGTATAAATTTGCATATTGGGACAAGTTTACATATACAGGGGAAGCACAAAAAACATGATTTATTTATTTAAAAAAAACTTGTTTTGAAGAGTATCTACCAGAGTTTTATTAAATATTGTTACCAAATAATTTTAAATTCGTGCTCAACTTTAAATTTAGAAGCATACTTGCTTACCAATGTCTAACAAATTAAAACATTTGTTTGAAATGATTAGTTTTAGTAACTATACTCATCGTCATAGTTGTAGAAAAACTCATATATATATCAACCAATGGAAAAAGCATTTAGTGCTTTAAAATGACTCAAAATTCTATAGAGGGAAAATAATTGAAATTTCTAACAAGGGAAAAAATTTTGATAGGTTTAGGAAGTGGCGGCAACTTTTACCTCGCGAAATATTACAACCTATTTATTTTCATCTCCATAAAAAGAAAAACAATACAAGAGGACGATAGTTTCTTCTCATTCTCATTAAATATACCAAAAGTGGATCCTTTCTTATTCATTTTTGTTGGGGTAACTCAAGATAAGGAATCCAATATACCTGTAAGTATTTCTTCTGTATTTTCAGTTTTTATATTGCTCTCAAATGATTTGAATAATATAATCAATAGGTTTTTCTCTTTCCTCTTGATTTCTGTAGATAATTTCATGATCAGTTTTTGTAAATTTGATTGTAATCTAAATGTTGTTCCATTATTATTATTATTATTATTATTATTATTATTATTATTATTATTATTATTATTATTATTATCTACCAAAAACTTTAATCTCCAGTTTGCTCTCACAGAGACTTTTGTCAACGACTGTACTTTATTTTGCAGTGTGTTTCACCTTATTTCTGATGCTCTCCTTAGCATGGTTGTGCAAGTTTTTATGTACAAATTGTTCTTGACACTTATGGTTCAATCTTCATGTTAGTTCTTGTTCAATCTCCAGTTTGCTTTCCTACAGACTTTTGACAATGGTTATATTGTATTTTGTAGTGTGTCTCACCTTATTTGCGAAAATTATCTATTCACTTTTTAGCAAATACATCAGTGGTAAACAAGAAATTGGTTTGTATGATTATTGGATGTTTATTATAAATACTACAATTTTTATTGCTAACTTAGGCAGAAGAAAATTTTGATAGAACTGTATATAGCTTGCTCTAAGTATAATTTTTTAATTTTTATTTTCAATAGATTGAAAAAATATGGGACCTTGCTCTAAGAAAAAGACAACTTCGCTAACCAATGTTCGACATGCACAAGATCGACTCAAGAATTCAGATTTACCCAAAAAAATAATGAGACACCATCTTCTAATTTGGTTGATACTGGTAACCCAATGATTCGTGAAGGTCAACAACTTATTACTCATGCTATGGATAATAATCATGTATTAAGTTTGAATTTAAGTGCATACACTTATGGTCTAATTTTGAATAGGTCTTACCAGTGATTTACCTGCTAGCAAGAGAGGAACCCTTCCACTTGCTGAACGAGATCAGAGTATACCAAGGACAACGAAAACTATAATCTCAAAAACATCTGATACTATGGCGCCACCCACTTCACTTGAGGCCAACAATACAGTTGAAGCACCACATACTTTTGCTGAAAATTCATCATCTATACTAAATGATTCAACCAGATTTGAACCATCAAATGGTGAAGGTATTATAATTATTACTAATATTCTTTTGTAGATTTAGTGTGTCGCACAACTTATTTTTTTTTTTCAATTATTTGTTGTAATTTTTCTTTGCATACAAATAGTAACTTGTTTGGTTGTGATTTTTCTAGAATTGTAACATTCATAAAATTGTCATTTCTATAATCTATTCAAATGACAGCTTTCCTTACAATAAAAAGAGATCGTGGTGTGACTAGAGTTTTCAAAGTTAAAAAAAAAAAAAAAGGATGAAAGAAGGTAAAAAAAAAATTGAAGTAATGATAAAAAAAAATACATTTAGTGGTCGGTTCTACTGAGAAATTATTTAAAATGGAGATATGTGTGCTTACTGGATTATTGGCACCCTGTGAAGTTTTTTACTGGAAAGATATGACTGATGCCAAAAAGAAGTCTATTTTGACAAAACTTGAAGTGAAGTCCCAATTATCACTTTTTTTCCCCAAATATTTAAGTAGTTCAGCTTATATAGTATATTTATAACTTTAAATTCGAAATTTATAGGGTGAGTGCATAAACATTACCAGAAAAAAATAATGGCAAGTAAAATAATGGCAAGGCATTTTACTACTTTTAAACATCGATGCCATAAACATTACCAGAAATTTGCTTCTCTTGAGGAAGCAGCTGAACACCCTCTTGATAATATAAAACTAGAAAATTGGAAAGCCTTATGTGAGCATTTTGAAAGTGAAAAGTTTAAGGTAATGTTTTATTTCTAGTGTCACCAATTGAGTAATTTCTATAATCAAAATAGTTGATACTATAATCTTTTTGTTTACATGTAGGCTCAAAGCAATGCAAACACAAATAATCGAAAGAACATGGAAGTTCCCTATACTTCAGGATCAAAGTCTTATTGCCAGCACATGTATGAAATGAACGTGTCTTTTTTATTGAAGAAATAAAACATATATTTATATAATTTTTGTGTCAATCTTTAGACATAGGAACTCATGGAGGAAAACTTGGGGGAGAATTAGAAGAAAATCAAGAAGAAATGATTCATGAGCCTATTGAAATGAAATTGTATGTTGATACATATCGTAAAAATGATGGTACATGAATTCACTCACAAGCTCAAGAAAACTACGCAAGTAATTTTACATTTTTTTATTTAACTTGTGTTGAGTAATAATTTGTGTTTATAGACTAAAATTAACTTCTTAGTTTTTAGGAACAAATGAAAACTTTTTGGACAAAAGCAGTGGAGAACGGTGTTGAGATGACTAGTCGAGAAATTCTAGAAAATATTTTGAAGCCAAAATCAGGTTGTGTCCATGGACTTGGTTATGGGATGAGACCAAATAAGTCTAAAGAAGTTGAACTAGAAGCTCTTTTACAAGCTGAAAAGATTGAATCCGATAAAAACAATGGTGAATTAAAGGAACAAATACAGAATCAACTAGCAAACATTACCAGTTGACCAGAGTCTTACAATCAACTCAAATTTTTGATTGGTCAAATGATATATGATCGAAGAAGTGAAGAAGGCAACTCTGTATCTCAACATGAAGGTAAAAATGTTGTAACTACTAATATATTTGTTGCCATTCTTTTCTTGAGCTCTCATTTCTATTGATATGCATTAGGCTAATGTGTCTTTCTTTCAGATAACCTGTATTATTCTGCAGCCGCTGTTATATGCTATTGTCACTATTTCTTGGCTACCACTGTTGTTATTCAAATGCTTTATTGGTCTTTGTTTTTGGTTAATTTCTTACATAATTCTTCTTTTTTAGTTGTGGCTACTGTATCTTTTTATTCCTTTGTAGACAGCATTTGATTATGGGGTTTTCCTTTCTGTTCAATTGCTGGTTCTTTTTATTTGGTTTTTGTTTTTGCTAATGTTTCTAGGTTGTTATTGTTCTTCAGCAGCTGAAACTATGTTTCCTCAGTTTTGGTCTTTCTTGCATTTTTTTTAATCTTTTTCGGATAATGGTTGTTTGATTTCCTCCTCAGGCTATATCTACTCTGTGGCATTCCTTTTTTTTCCTCACTTGTCCTTCCTCTAATATTGTGACAATATTTTATTTCGTTACAATAAACTTATTAAGACAAACTTATTGTAACAAACTTGATGACAAAAAAATTTGTCACACTAATATTATAATGACAAAATGAGGTCATATTGTGAGAAAATAGTTTGTTACAATATAAACAGTTTCTTGTAGTGCCACCACCAGCTCCTAATTTCTACAAATGGAATATGGATGCATCTTCTATTGGTAAACCAGGACCAGCAGCAGTTGGTGGTGTTCTTCGCTCTTCAGATGGCTTCTTGTGGGGCATTTTTTTCATGCTAATTCGGTATTAAAGCGTCAAATGAAATAGAACTTTTAGCAATCTTAAAAGCCCTTGAACTTTCGATAACCAACAACTTCCTTGCAAACTCTCGCATTCTTATGGAGTCTGACTCTAGTGATGATGTATGTTACAGTTAATGGCGGCTTCTAGTGATGATGTATGTTGAGTTAACGACGGCTTAATTTCATTAATGGTCACTTAATTTGATATTATTGCAGTAAAGTTACGTAACATTTTTTATCTCATAAAAATTATTTAACTGTGATTTCGTTCAAGTAAAGTCACTTTTGGTGATTTTTTTAGCAGTCAATAATTAGAAAAGTCGTGCTAGCATTTCAGTCGGTACATAAGACACACCACATCATCATACAAGTCAAATAGAGCATCATGTATACTTATAACTCACTATTAACGTCAATATCATAAATTAAAAATGATATCAATTAGAATGTCAAAACTCTATTTGACCTGTACAGTAACGTTCTATATGACATGCACAATGAAATAACGTGTCTTATGTGTCAACTTGGATATTAGAATTACTTTTCCGGTTGTTAACTACTGAAAAATAACTGAAAATGACTTTATTGAAACATGTACAGTGACGTTCTACTTGACTTGCACAATGAAATAACGTATTTCATGTGCCAACTTGGATGTTAGAACGATTTTTCTGGTTGTTAACTACTGAAAAATTACTAGAAGTGACTTTATTGAAACCATAGTTAAATGACTTTTATAGGACAAAAAAAATTATATGACTTTACTATAATAATACCAAAGTTAAGTGACAATAGATAAAATTAACCCACTTAATGACTCCCAAAATTCTTGTCCTTGGCATATATGAGATATATTGCATAAAATCAAGTGCCTCTCAAGATTTGCTCTTTCCTTTTCTATCTATCTTCACATAGGCAAACTCCAGCGTTGATAATCTAGCAAAGTCAGGCATCTACAAGAGATGATTTTACATCTTTGTAATTTTCCTTGTTCTGTCATCTATACTTATTTTGGAGTTGTTTAACATAGAATTTGGAAGGATAGGATTTCTTGGGTGTTCTGGGAAAGACCTGCTGGTCTGGAATAGTTCTTCTTCCTCTACCCTATGCTTTCCCCCGGTTATCTTAATAAATCGGCTTTGTTATAATAATAATAATAATAATAATAATAATAATAATAATAATAATAATAATAATAATAATAATAATAATAATAAGGGTATGTGATAAATTCATGTTTTACTCGAAATAGGTACTTATTCCATAATTCATACAATCTCCAATCCAAATTATAAAAAGAAAAAGTATTAAAAAGATTTAATTAACATTGAGGTATCTTGTACACGAGGAGAGGAGAGTATTGATTAGAAGAAAAATGAGAAATTAGGTTTTGAAAATAACAATTCAAGATCAAAGAAGAATGGTATATTTGTAGAAGAAGTTATACATGAGTAGGCTTTACAAGAAAGAGCAAAGCCAAAATCCCATTCAAGAAGTTAAAGAAAACCAAGAAATATGGATATGAATAAATTACATAACTGAAAGGAAACAAGTTAATTATAAAAATAAGCTAACTATTCAAATCAACAGACAAAGGGAAAAAAGAAATGGCAATGAGTCAAAGAAGTGGTGGTGGATATAACCATGGCCGTCTCCGACCGCTCGTCCGCCCCAACTATGAGATTTTTCAGCCTAATATTGAATGGAAACACCAACACGGGGCTGTCCTCGCTCTTCTTCATCTTCCCGGTACCCACTTCTTTTTGTTTTTTTAATTTATTTTTTAAAATAATAAATTAATATTCTTTTTTTTTTTTTATTATTAGGCTTAATAGTTCTTGAGTTATACAACATGATAGTCATATATTTGCACACACCATAAAAAAGTTAAACTCTCACCAATTTTGGTGAGTGGTGGCAAGATTGGAATTTTGAGACATCGCATAATTCTTACAAGGATATCAATCAATCTACCTATTGGCAAATAATAAATAGACTTTTGTTTAATTGAATATTCTAAAATTAAATTGAAATAGGCCAATATGTTAATAATTATACTTAATTAGAATTTATCTAATGATTTATCCAATTTAGTATATCGCATACGGATGGCAACGGGTACCCACATATATCTGAACTCATTTAAATTTTAATGAATAACCCCATTAGAGTTTTGAAATAAGTTTGAGTAGTAATATTGAAACAGATCACGAGTTTGGGTAAAGACCATTGGATATCTGCAATTCATATATATATATATTGTGTAATTTATTGAATGCAATGATATAATTAATTATTTTTTAGTAGTTGATGAACTATAAATGTAATAGTTAGAGATTTTAAATATAATTTTTTAAATTGATATGAACAATATTTAATTTTATTGTTTTGATGTTATATTTGTATAATTTGATGAATTATTTTAATTTGAATGTGTTGAATTAGATTTTGTGTTTCATTTTGTTTGTTTTATTTGATGTTATAGTAATTTATAGTACATTATTTGTGTATATTTTAATTTTTAATTATTTAGTTAGTTAGAATTTTATTTTTTTAAAAATTTTTTAATGGTAAATGGATATTAAATGGGCTCAGGTATTAATCATGTAACATTAATTAGGTTTGAAAGGAATACGTCGAATAGTAGTATATATAATCGGATTTGGATTCACACAAGCAAAATATTTTTCGCCGATACCCTATCAATTGCAATCCTTGAGAGTATATAATTAGTATAGAATTTGAATTACATATAACAAATTTATGCTAATGAGTTTTATCAAATCAAAGTGATTTAAATTAGTGGCTTTTAAAAAAATCCACCTTACAAAGTATTGCTCCAAGATGTAAGGTAAAAGTCATATTTGACCTTAATCAGATATTTCTAATTCGAGTCATGATACCGAGCATATTTGAAATAGAGAGCGTTTTAGCCCCCAATTAAAGGGTAGTTAAAAAAATAGAGCAAAAATTATCTACTAAATCCTTATTAGTGTCCTAATGCTTGTTAGTTAATATTATTGTTATATACACAGGTTTTATAAAAGAACAAATTAGATTAACCAAAAATGAATCAACTTATTCCATAAGAGTTTATGGAGAGAGAGGAATTCAAAACAGGAGACGACTTCGGTTCAGTACAAGTTTTTCTATTCCACCAGACTGTGACTTGAATCAACTAAACACCAAGTTTGAAAATGGAATTCTAACAATCACCATTCCCAAAATTCCTCGACAATTTCAGGCCAACAATGAAGGAGCAATTTCAGAAGATATTGAGGCTTTGATCCCTCAACCAGTTGTCTTACAAAGTGTAGGTGAAGATACCACAAAGCAAACAGAAGAGACAAGCTTAGAGAAAAATACCAATATTGATAAGAAAGTTGAGAAGCCTTCCATCATCATAAAGGAAGAAGAGGAATCAAACTCAAAGGCAATTGATAAACATGAAATTACAAAGGAAAATGCTAACAAATTTGTGAAAGATTATGATGAAAAGAGGCAATTGTTAGTAAATATATTTGTGTCAATTATAGTAATTGTCACACTTTGGATTTATATATTCTAAACTACAGTCATGTTTGGTATACCACAAGAATAGAAAATGGAATTTCATTCTTAAATTAGAATTTTGGAATTCCAATATTTGTCTTTGGCATGTTCATGTAATAAAAATTGGAATTCTATTTTTAAATTTGGTATAATTACATAAATAAAAAGAATAGAATTCAAAAATTATTTATTTTCTATATATAATCACTCTTATTTTTAATAGTTCTATATTTTCCAAGTGTATATATATATATATATATATATATATATATATATATATATATATATATAAATATATATGATTTTGAATTTTTTTTGTCATTTATGTTTTGTTTTACGATGTATAAAAATCATATACAACATAGCACTATCCTTTTAACTAAACAACGGGAAAAAGGAAAAATGATAAAAAAAGAATTATTTTTATTTTGTAAATATTAGAGTAATTATAAAAATTAAATTTTGTATGTTCAATAAATTTTAGGCTTAATTATATAAATTGGATCTTAATAAAATTTTGGTATGTCAAAAATTCAGAAAGTTAGTTGAATATAGCAAACAAATGAAGAACAACAGTATAATATTTCTTTTTTTGGTAAATTAATAGTAATATTTTTTATTGGATAAATTAAATTATGAATTTATTTATGCATTTAGTCAATGATAATATATTATATAAAAATTATTTTTACACAATAATTATTTTTACATCATAGTTTATTATTAATTTAATTAAATGAAAAAATAAATTCAATTTAGATAATTCATATCTATGTCCGAAAAAATCAAATTAAGAGTAACATAATAATATGTGAAATAAATTTGAAATATAAAAGTATCAAGTTAGTCTGTTATATCAAAAAGTATTAAGTCGGTTCATGTATTTAATTTTAGTGGGAGTGAGGTTCAAATAGTAGAAAAAATTAAAGAATTAGATTTCTATAATATTGAGTAATTAGAATTCTATTCTTAAATAAAATAAAAAAAATAAGATACCAAACTTGAATTTGGAATAGAAATTTTATTCTTATTCCAAAAATTATGATACCAAACATACCCTACAAGATAAGAATTAAGCAATTGGGGGAAAAAAATGTCGCTAACAGTGGAGCGACGCCTTAGCATCGGAAAGACTACGTCGCTAAAAGTGGAATCGCACCTCCAAAATAGCGAAGCCAGACAAAACGGCATCGCTATTCAGCTACACGTCCCTAAGCCCATCATCCCAAAAGCATAGGCCAATAATTAATTGAAAAAATTAATACTAATTACTATAATATATCTAATAAATTTAATTAATTAAAAAACCAATTTGTGATTTTTAAAATTTCTATTATACCTCTAATATTAAATTAAATAAATAAATCTCAACCCTAAAAACATGTCCAACCGCGATTTGCATAACAAACTTTTTTTTTTTACTTCTAGGCTAGCACACGTTTCGGGAACTTACTTGGGCTTTGATTCTTTCCTATCATTTATAAACTTAAAGAGGAATTTTAACCTGAGGAAATGACACTAAATATCCCATTTTTTAGAGAAAATTTCCATTTTCAACGTCAGTTTTTTCTGAACAAAAAAATTGTGTTTTTACTTTCACTTTACATTTTTCCCTTTTGTTTTTAAGTTTTGTACCTAGACAGTTGCTCTTCCTATTTTTTCGTTCTCTCTTTCTTTATCAGATAACTTCCATTGATTTTGCTATTTTCTTTCCATTATTAATTCAAAATCTCTATTTATTTTCTTTCCATTATTGATTCAAATTCTATTAATCCATGAACTGCTATATATGCTGCCTATGCAGTAAGATCTCTGTTTTTTATTATTTTTCCTCCTTCCCTTGATAAATTAAAGGAAGATTATCTTCTCGGTTCGATTAACAACAAACCATTTGCTTAACTGATAGGGTTCTTTCTGTCTCACAAATGAACAAAACTCGTTGCATTGGAGAATTTAGGAGGCTTAGATTTCACCTTTGTCAGTCATCACCAAATGAGAGTATTATACTGATGTCTTTATGTTGTTCATATTTGTATGCCTATTGTTAAATAACAATTATGGTGTTACAAAATTTGAGTTCATCATTAAAAATAAATTAAATTTTTGTATAATTTCATATCATATAACATCAATATAACCTCAACATAACAAATATATAACTTGGTTTGTATGACAAAAACAAATTGACATGAATTCGTATAATATACAACTAATATAACCTTAGATAACCTATATATAACATTCAAATAGTGTTGCTATTATTTGGCAGTTAAATATTCAATACAAGAATAATACACTTTTTTATTTAAATATATTACATCTTAAAAAATATTGTCTACCTCAACATTAAATTAAGACATAATTAAAATACACTTTCTTGCTCATTTGGTGTTACAAAACTTAGTTTTGTCTTTAAAAATAAAATAAATTTGTGTAGAATTTTATATCATATAATACCAATATAACCTATATATAACAAACATATAACTTAGTTTGTACGGACGAAAATTATTCATTATTAATATTAATCATAAATAATTTTTAGTCATATATAACTTGCATATAGCAAGAAAATAACAGATAAAAAATGTATATGGTAGTTATTTTAAATAGATTCACATAATTAATGATTACTTAATTTTAAAAATTTAAATTAATCAATTTTTTTAAATTAGGTAAGTACTA